>JAUJYZ010000850.1:0-112500 GCA_033675265.1 Actinostola sp. cb2023 | reverse complement strand
AACTAATCAAACTAAAACCTTCAATAAAAGCACCACAAGTGGTTAATCGTAAGTTGAGTCAAAAACTTAGAATTGTAATACTATCAAGTTATTTTTACCTTTCCTCATTTACACCTGAAACAAAAACCACAGGCTCATCAAACCTTGGAATGTTTTGAAAATTCATTGGAAATTGTATCGAAGAAATATGTTGTTTATCATGCGCGACACTGAGCAGCTAGATTAGCCAATTACTGAGTGATTGTCACGGAATAGCAGCTTGCAAATGACGTACTTTTATTTTTGTACCTTAGATTATGAGCTTCCTGCAGCCTACCCTGCTAACAGAGGTCTTTTCCTGTACTCCTTTCCTAGAAGTCGGGAGAGGAATAAGATTTTCTCCCTTCTTTCTTTTGAAGACTTTAGCCCAGAGAAAATTCCCTCTGCTCACAGGGTACCTGCAGCCATGAAATTGCAACCGTTCATTTTCAAGCACACATCAGGCATGGCTGAAAGTGGCCATCCTGGAGATGCTATGACTATTTAGATGTTTGTAAATAATTTCAAAAGATAATCGATTTTCTGGCACCTCATGCTGCGCGATTTGGCGATTAAGACTCATATAAGCATGGGTGCATGCGGAGGTTCAAAGAAACATGACTTGTCATGAAATATTATAAGTATTATTGTATGCTGTTAGGACCTTCTCAAAAATGATTATAACCAGTTCCCCGGCATGCTAGTCGGTTCTGAATGTAATTGGATCTAAAATGATCTGCTTTGCGAGTAGTAGAACTGCAGTCACAATGGGCGAGAAAAACATCACGGAATATCTATCTGATGCCAACAGAACAGTGAAGTAAACAAAATGAATGCAAGTGAACCTGTGCAATGTCGCCTTTTGCAGTTCACATTCTTCAGAATTTGGACGTCTTTGAGAAGCCATTCATTATTAGCAGCTTTTTAAACGGAGTTCTGGCGATTTCCGCGACACTTGGGAATGGAATGATTATCGTTGCCATCTTGAGATCACAGCACCTCCAAACGCCATCTTACTTACTGATAACAAGTTTGGCGTTCACAGATCTTCTGGTTGGTTTGCTGTATGAGCCATTGGTAATCGCAACGAACATCGTGTACTTGCAGGAGAATATAGAAGGGATTTGCTTTATAGAGATGCTTATCTATGGAATACCCCTGTATCTTACTGGACTTTCATTTCTCATGTCTTTGTTTATCAGCATAGATAGATATTTGGCGCTCAGTCTAAAACATCGATACCGAGTCATTGTCACCAAAAAGCGAGTTCTAGCATTGGTTCTTATGACATGGCTAGAAGGAATACCCTCAACGTGGATAGCGCTACATGCGGAGGGTATATCATCGCATTGGCAAGTAATAGCAGGTTGTTTTGGTTTTATTATATTGCTGGTAACCTGTACTTTCTACGTCAAGTCCTTCATAACTCTTCATCGTTACACATCACAAGTTCACGCCCAACAACCCAACCCATCACAGGGGAACTTTGATGTTGTGAAATACAGGAAAACCTTGAAGACGTTGCTAGGGATATTAGGATGTCTTCTTTTATGTAATATCCCGGTAATATTTACTACCTCGTTAGGGCCACTTTTCAACAATGTTATCAATTTGGACATATTGGTGATTTCTTATATTTTTGCGATGATGGTTTTTGGACTTAATTCCAGTATAAACCCAGTCATTTATCTGATAAGGTTTAAAGATATTCGCCATGCGTGTCGACAAACACTGAGAATTTGTTTCAATCATTGAATGTTAAGCAACTGTCGACTATTAATAAAACCCTTCCTGACACTATTAGCTCTCTTTGTTTACATGTACATTGTACGATACCGAAATATTTAGTTGTTGTTCGGTTCGGTTCGTTGTTTTGGAAATGCGGTTTCTGATTTGTTCGATTTAGTCCTGTATAACTTACAAGACAAATGACAATGATTCTTTGATAGGATTGGGGAGAAGGTGGTATATGATATAGTATATCGTCTCTTTAGTATCCTATTGTATTATAGTGTCCTCAATTAGTAGATATGCTAAACACTTGTGACACTCAAAATATTTATTATTATTATTATTATTAATATTATTACTACTATTATTAATATTATTATTATTAGGACTGAAACTGGTGTGCTGTAAACACATACCGTAGACATCTTCTTAAAACACTTAATAAAACAGAAATAAATTTTAACCAAGCCATTGAAGGAGTACGAAAAGTTCAACGAGCCAAATAAAAATAAATAACTAACTGTTTATTTAAGTGTCCAATGTGTTCTAGCGCTTGCGCACTAATTGGGGGACACTGTACTCTCACACACACTACCACTACCTGCAACTAAACGTCCTTGCTGTTCCCATCAACCAATATCGCCGCAACGCTCATACACCTATTTCAAAAAAACGTCTGTGAAATGCACTCAAGCGTACGCGACTAGACCGAAAGGGAGCATGGGTAGATGGTACATTTTGATGTTTATAATCACATTGAGCAATCTCTGAATGTGTATTTTTATAACAATCAAGCGAGAGTACAACGCAGAACTTAACTTGAGGCCATGTCAGAATTAAAATATGTTGACATGCCCATCCTTTCGGTCTAGTCGCGTAGGCTTGACGGTCAAGTCACCGATAACGTTTTTTGAAATAGGTGTATGTAATTATATTCCCCAGGACTGGAAATAAATGAAAAATGAGGACGCGATTCATCCATCCAAAATAACCTGAAAATCTGGGGGCAATTCAATTGGAACGGTAAGAGTTCGTTAAGAAATTTCGAAACTGATTGTGAACACCCTATGAAGGTATAGTAGTAGCTCTCTTTTTTCCAAAAAAAATTTCAGATTGAACTGAACTATTCTGTTCTATTCACAACTTTCGATTTGTCGGAACGTCTCTTGGGTTGCGAGTTACTAAATACCCAGTGATCTGTACAGATGGAGCTAAACTAATATCTCTTCTGTTGAAAATGGAAAAGACGGAATTCCTGAGGGTTTGTTTTTGTCGAGCCCTGAGGATTGCGTAGAGATTCTTAATTTATACATAGGTCATTTCAAGGAAACTGTTTAGTTTTCTTTAAGTGTTTTAGGTAACAATTTGCCTTGGCATGGTATGATAGTGGTACTATCTCATGCATAAGGTATTGAATTAGGGTTTATCACGTAATTTCAAAACTCATAGGAGACATAGGACAAAAAAAATGATAATCATAGCTGGAAAGAGCTCTTTGAAATCAGTAAAAATGTGAAGTTTGGAAAAGATCGCTTCACAAATTGCGAAGATATGAATTTTCAAATATCGAAATTTTATATGAAAACCTTTGTTGGTAGGCAAGAGTTGCCTACCAGCGTAAATATCCAAAGGTTTTCATACAAAATGTCGATTTTTGAAAATTCATATTTTCGCAATTTGTGAAGCGATCTTTTCCAAACTTCACATTTTTACTAATTTCAAAGAGCTCTTTCCAGCTATGATAATCATTTTTTTGTCTTATGAGTTTTGAAATTACATGATAAACCCTCATTCGGGTATGGCAATTTAGCTGATACCTGGCGTGGGGACTGAAAAAATGGTGAAACCGAATCTTTAATTTGGACCCAAGAACAATAGCCTTAGACCAAATAACACTGAACATCAATGACAACAATGATTACTTTTTGAAAAAGTTTTAACAGCGTAAATAATTGCTATGTTTACATAATTTAGCACCTGGCTTGAGAAGAATGATATTTGTTAGAACTCATTATGACATGACCGCCTTTTGCTTCAGCTTTCTTGGATCAGAAATGCATATGCTTGACCGAGATTGCCAATATATCGATGACAAAACCATTGAAAATACACATATTCACAGCTTTAGCATGTAGTTTATGTTTTAGTTATTGTTAAAAATGTTCAACTTGTTAAACTGGTGAATCTCGATGCCAATGACGCCTGTTGTGGGAGAAGATGAAATAAAAAGCAATGATTGTTTTGACTGTTAGCATGAGAAATAGATTATCGGGCCAAAAGTCAGAAAAACATGCCAGTTTTGTATCAGTGTAACGTCCTTCTGTTACTACATAAACTGAATATCATTATTTAATTTCTTGTATGCGGAATAACGCCGATTCTTCCCCAAAATGACCTTGTCTGCTTTTCCAGCTCTTTGGCCCGATAGCCTCACTTTCATGCTGATAGTCAGAACAGCCTGGTATTGTAATTTAATGTCGGTAGTAAACTTATTACTCGTGCCCAGGCCGTAGGCCGCACGAGTTATAAAACCCAACGCGTATTTTTTTTTTGGGCGTCAGTTGCACAATATCCGGTCACATGGTATCGAGACCAAATACCGGGCCTAGTATCTCCATCACGTGTAAATGTATTGGAACCATTTGGCGTCAGTTGTGCAATATCCGGTCACATGGTATCAAGACCCTAGTATCTCTATTATGTTAAAATGTATTGGAACCATTTATATACAAACATTTATCTATCTCACAATCGATGTGGGACTTTGTCAAATCCAAAACACTACGCATGACCACTAATTACTCGAACCCAGACCCCAAACATTTGCCACAGACCGGTTAGTAGCCTCAAAAGCAATTGGGCTGCACGAAATTTACATACCACAGGTATCATCCCTTGCGGTTAGCACATGGTGCACATGCTCAGAAGTACAAGACGACGGCCATTTTGGATTTTAGACATGTGGAAGAAGACTTCAACGATTCGTGTGGAATTCTACGAGCAAAATCTTGCACTTTTTACTCGTCGGAGTGTTAAGTTAAGTGTTGAAGACGAGAAGATCTTCAAATTTGAGATCGCCACCCCTTCCATTCGTGAGGGAGCTGTTGTAGCAGCAAATAACGAAGAGACCAGCAAATATATGGTCGCCACCCCTTCCATTCGTGAGGGAGCTGTTGTAGCAGCAAATAACGAAGAGACCAGCAAATATATGATCGCCACCCCTTCCATTCGTGAGGGAGCTGTCCCAGCAGCAAATAACGAAGAGACCAGCAAATATATGGTCGCCACCCCTTCCATTCGTGAGGGAGCTGTCCCAGCAGCAAATAACGAAGAGACCAGCAAATATATGGTCGCCACCCCTTCCATTCGTGAGGGAGCTGTCCCAGCAGCAAATAACGAAGAGACCAGCAAATATATGGTCGCCACCCCTTCCATTCGCGAGGGAGCTGTCCTAGCAGCAAATAACGAAGAGACCACAAGTACGGTCGAATTGCAAAGGTATAATGAAACAAACAAGTATCAAATGAACCAATGTTATCAAAAATCAAAGTTATACTATGAAACAAACAGTAAACAAATGAACCATTGTTATCAAAAATCAGAGTTATTGAAACACTCAAATCTACAAAACTGTCATGCCAAAAGTGTTGTTGCCGTTGGTTGTACTTCTGTATCTTATGATATGAGGAGAGAAGTAAGTCAGAAATATGATAATAATTATCTTAGTCAATCAAGAAGAGCCAAGCATAAAATATCAAAAATCTTAGTAGTTACTATTATTGTTGATTGTTATCCAATATGCAATAAACAGCATCAGAGGTATTGTGTTTCAAGGAGAAAGTTACTGATTTCAGGTGACATTGAAGTAAACCCAGGCCCAGATTCCAATGCAAATAATACAGTGTCAAGAATTTCCCCAATGGTGTTATTATAGATTAACCGAGCAAAGTTTAAGATCATTAGATGTTGGCGGTGCAGGTGATTGTTTCTTTAGAACAGTATCACATCAATTATATGGTGAAACCAACTATCACATGGAAATCCACACTGCTCCCACAGGGATTCCAATTCAACTAACTTGGGTGATCGGCCAAAGCATTCCCACCAGGGCACGAGTGAACCCTGCCGACAGGGTCTAGTTAGTTATCAATTAGCATCGAGGGGATCTCGTAAATATATATAGCATTAGCATTAGCCAACAAAACAAAGTTAAAACAGATTTGACAGGAGAAGTTCAAGAGAAATGAATATAAGTGAAAAGTGTTGGGTTTTGCGCTTTTCATCTCATATTTTGGACAATTTTGACTTCGTTGAGAAGCCATTGATTTTCAACACGTTTTTAATCATATTTCTGATAATTTCAACGACGCTTGGGAATGGAATGATTATCGTTGCCATCTTGAGATCACAGAACCTCCAAACGCCATCTTACCTACTGATAACAAGTTTGGCGTTCACAGTACAGATCTTCTGGTTGTGATTACCCATTGGTAATCACGACGACGATCTTTCGAGGGCCATGAGTTCATCAGTGAAAACTGTTAAATGTACCCTCGTGAAATAAAGTTTATTATTATTATTATTATTATTACTCCAGAAGAATATAGAAAGGATTTGCCGTATAATCGACGTCGACAATGCAGTATCGCTGTATCTCGTTGTGTTGTCGTTCTTTATGTCTTTGTAGTATCAGCATAGACAGATACTTGGCGCTCAGCCTACGACATCGATACAGAATCATCGTCACCAAAAAAGAGTTCTAATATGCATTCTGATAACATGGGTAACAGCAATACCTTTAACGTGGATGGTACAACACATTGATCCATTATCAGCATATTGGCATGCCATTTCAGGAGTAGCGGGTTTGATTGTGTTGCTATCAACCTGCACTTTCTACATCAAGTCCTTCATAACTCTTCATCGTTGCACATCACAAGTTCACGCCCAACAACCCAACCCATCACAGGGGAACTTTGATGTTCTGAAATACAGGAAAATCGTGAAGACGATGGTGGCCATATTCGGATGTCTTCTTTTCTGTAACGTGCCATTGTCATTCACTGTGTCAGCACTTTTGTTTTCAAATAGTTTAGATATTGTTATACTTTCATTTTTCTTTTCGACGATGATCTTCGTGCTTAATTCCAGTATAAACCCAGTCATTTATCTGATAAGGTTCAAAGACATTCATCAGGCATGTTGACAAATTCTTAGAATTGTTTTTCATCACTGAATGATTGTAGAATTTCAAGCAAGATTCGACTTTTAAAATCCATCCTAATACTATTGTGAGGAACGACCATCGAAGTCAGATAGATCTGCTTTACTGAAGACGGTCGCGCGAACGAAACTACTTCTTCTGTATACATGTACGTATATAAAAAGAAAATGGTCAATGTAACTCTTGCACAATGTACCGCTTGCTCAATGTACCGCTTGCACAATGTACCGCCTTCTCAATGTATACCGACTCGTAACTGGTGTGTGTTGTATTTACAATTGCAACACAATACATTGATATTGTTCATCATGTCCTCGGTTACAATCATCAAGCTCACTCATGCACTTGGGAAATTAAAAACGCACGCTCTTCATGCAAACCTTGAAAATTCTTGAGAAATGTCCAGATTCAGATTTCAGATTTGTATTCCATTTCAAAACCTTGCAAATTCTTTGGAGATGTCCTAAACTTTGGAAATTCTTTGGAAATGTCCAAAACCTTGGAAATTCTTTGGAAGTCCAAAACCTTGGATATTCTTTGGAGATGTTCAAAACTTTGGAAATTCTTTAGAGATGTCCAAAACCTTGGAAATTCTTTGGAGATGTCCAAAACCTTGGAAATTCTTTGGAGATGTCCAAAACCTTGGATATTCATTGGAGATGTCCAAAACTTTGGAATTGTTTTGGAAATGTCCAAAACCTTGGAAATTCTTTGGAGATGTCCTAAACTTTGGAAATTCTTTGGAAATGTCCAAAACCTTGGAAATTCTTTGGAAGTCCAAAACCTTGGAAATTCTTTGGAGATGTCCAAAACCTTGGAAATTCTTTGGAGATGTCCAAAACCTTGGAAATTCAAATTTAATTTCAATAGACTTAGCATATCCATCAGTAATGTTTTAACTGTGTAAAATCTAGCCGAGCGAATTTGATATAACTTCACAGGAGTGAGGCAATTTATATACTCTTTATGAGAAAAGTTTGTTTAACTTTTCAACAGTTTAAAAAAATGTCTCAACTTAATTACGGGATCTATGTTGTAAAACATGATCGATAATTTCATTTAGAAGAAACTTCAAACAATTGCAAAAAACATTCCGAAAATTTCGGTAGGATATAGGGGAAACATTAACAATAACAGTGCAGAACTAACAACTAGTGCGATCATTTTTTGGTTCAAATATTTCGCTTGGATCAGTAAAGTGCTACTATGACGAAATTCGTACCATTGCTAAAGAAATGATTTATTCGTAAAATAGTCTATTAAGCTCCAAGATAGCAGTTTTAGTTGTTTTTAAGTCAATATAAGAATAAAGGAGTGAAATATTGGACTCTCAAAACAGGCAAAAATACGTCCGCCATTACTAAATCGTGTTCCTGCGAACAACATTACTGTTTCTCAATGTGGACGCGTCGCTACACGGCTCGCTGCACTGTATGTTTAGCTTAATTATGATTAAAACATTTGAACAAGAAACAGTGCCTTGAATCGCCAAAAAATCGCAGTGTTGATGTGTGTAAATTAGCCATGTGACGAATTTGCGACGATGTTGAGAAACTGACGTCACTTCTATTGTACAATTAGTCAACGGCCAGGAACCGGTTTGAATAATGGCGGACTCGAAATTTGTACAAAAGAAGCTCATTTTGTGGAAGTTAATAATTATTTTCATCGTAACGAAGAACGGTTTGGATATGTTAATAAACATACTACCAGGATACTAAAAATACAAAAACATCAACTTCGCAAAATTTCATCACAGTCGCACTTTAACACTCAGTAATTCCACTTTACCTGTCAAAACCAGTCACAACTTTAATAATTTCATTTTATTAAAAGCTGTTTTAGCACTGTACAAAACGTATACTCTCCAGCCTATTGTCATTGGCGCTCAATGCGCGCGCCCTCAAAATGTCCTCTCACAATACATTTTATTGAAAGAAATAATGTAATTTTAAGTTTTTGCGCAACTTGTTTTTCAATAATCCATGGTTTGAGATATTGATATCATAGTGTGAAATTGTATAAGACATGAAAGTCATTTATCAGTCTGTATGAACCTGTCCAACTCGGTAAGTTTTGGATTTGAATTTTATCAAAGACTCTGGAGAGCAATCCGTTGACATACTTCAAGGGATTGACAGTGGCTGAGATATTGATATCATATTGTACAATTGCGTATAAGACATGAAAGTCATTTATCAGTCTGTAGACCACCTGCTCAACTAATTAAAGTTTGGCTGCTGATATTTCATGAAGGTGACTCTTCATTATCTCCAGCAAACCGTGGACATTCACATTGTCAAAACGAATGAAAGTGAAAACTGTGAAGATGTGTATGGAACGGTGACAACTGAAGGTGACAACTGAAGGTCTTTTAACAGTTTTGAGGAACACATGTCCAACTCATTCAATTTTGGCTGCTGACATTTCATGAAGGACTTTCGCCAAAGTGAAAATGAATGAAAGTGAAAACTGTTCAGATACATTTGCAGTGGTGATTTGGAAGCATTATGACTTCTTGGAGAAGCTTCTCATTGGCAGCATCTTCTTGAACGTCGTTCTAGCAATCTCATCGACGCTCGGGAATGCAATGATTATCTTTACCATCTTGAGATCACAGATCCTCCAAACGCCATCTTACTTATTGATAACAAGTTTAGCGTTCACAGATCTTCTGGTTGAGTTATTTTATCATCCATTTATAGCAATACACAGTGTCCATTTACTAACGAAGAATGTCGAAGCAACATGCGATGTGAGAGTACAATCTGGACTTCAACATGTCAACTCATTTCTAATTTCAATATCAGTCGTCATGACTACATGCATCAGCATAGACAGATACCTGGCGCTTAGCCTAAAACACAGATATAGAGTTCTTGTCACCAAAATGCGAGTTCGTATTGTGATCGTGGCTGCTTGGTTTGCAGCCTTGATTTGGGTTGTTGCAGGTACCGCAACAAAGAGATTGGAAACTTATATTAAGATATCTGTATGTTTGCTACTGTTATTTTTACTCATAACCTGTACTTTCTACATCAAGTCCTTCATAACTCTTCATCGTTACACATCACAAGTTCAGGCTCAACAACCCGCCAACCCATCACAGGGGAACTTTGATGTTGTGAAATACAGCAAAACCTTGAAGACCATGGTGGCTGTGTTGGGATGTTTCCTGCTTTGCCTTGTTCCTGGAGTAGTTTCGATGTTCGCCATTATCACTTATGGTCTCAGAATGGAAGTCGCTATGCTGAGTGCAATAACATTAGTAATATTTGGGCTTAATTTCAGTTTAAATCCCATCATTTACCTGGTAAGGTTCACAGATATCCGCCATGAGTGTAGACGAATTTTGAGGAAAATATTCTAGATATTTCCTGTGATGAGTAACTCAAATGTATCTCGCTTTTCCTTCAAATATCGCTTGAGGTTTTGTGACGTCGTCCACCTTTCTTTCTTAAGATTGTTATTAAAGCTTGGAATTGTTAGGAAATGCCCAATGAAACCTTGGAAATTCTTGAGAAATGTCCAAAACCTTGGAAATTCTTGGGAAATGTCCAAAACCTTGTAAATTCTTGGGAAATGTTCAAAGCCTTGGAAATTCTTGAGAAATGTCCAAAACCTGCTGGAAATTCTTGGGAAATATCCAAAACCTGCTGGAAATTCTTGAGAAATGTCCAAAACCTTGGAAATTCTTGAGAAATGTCCAAAACCTGCTGGAAATTCTTGGGAAATATCCAACACCTGCTGGAAATTCTTGGGATATGACCAAAACCTAGGAAATTCTAAATCTCCAACTGAGACCTCGTCAGCAATACGCGCGTAATAAAAAACTATCCTCTTTTTAAAATGTAGTTGATTAAAAAATGGTGTAATTTTAATTAAGTTTTCGTTGAACATGATCTTCCATTATCAGTTTGGATTTGAGATATTGATATCATATTGTGCAATTGTATTAGAGATGAAAGTCATTTTTCAGTTTGTATGTCCAACTCAATTGGATCTTGAATTTTATCAAAGACTCTAGAGAGCAATCCGTGGACATACTTCAAAGGATTAATAGTGGTTGAGATATTGATATCATATTGAACAAATGCATAGGACATGAAGGACTTTTGATTAACTCCAGCAATCCGTGGATATTCACATTGTGAAAACGAGTGAAGGTGAAAACTGTGTAGATGTGTATGGAACCGACGGTGACAACTGATGGTGAGAGCTGCCTTTTAACAGTCTGAAGAACACATGACCAACTCATTCAGTTTTCGCTGCTGACATTTCATGAAGGGCTTTCACCAAAGTGACAATGAATGAAAGTGAAAACTGTTCAGATTTATTTTTAGTGGTGATTTGGAAGCATTACGACTTCTTTGAGAAGCCTCTCATTGCAAGCATCTTCTTCAACGTCGTTCTTGCAATTTCAGCGACGCTTGGGAATGGAATGATTATCGTTGCCATCTTGAGATCACAGAACCTGCAAACGCCATCTTACTTACTGATAACAAGTTTGGCGTTCACAGATCTTCTGGTTGGGTTATTTTATCAACTATACATAACAATACAGAGTGTCTATTTACTAATGAGGAATGGCGAAAGAGAATGTGATATGAGACTACTGGCTGCATTTCAACATGCATACACATTTCTTGTTGGAATGTGCTTCGTCATGACTACATGCATCAGCATAGACAGATACCTGGCGCTTAGCCTAAGACACAGATATAGAGTTCTTGTCACCAAAACGCGAGTTCGTATTGTGATCGTGGTTGCTTGGTTTGGATCCTTGATTTGGACGTTGGCCGTAGCACATATATCAAATACTAATAGTAGGGAATTAGTTCCAATATTTTTGCTACTGGGTCTTTTATTCATAACCTGTACTTTCTACATCAAGTCCTTCATAACTCTTCATCGTTACACATCACAAGTTCACGCCCAACAACCCAACCCATCACAGGGGAACTTTGATGTTGTGAAATACAAGAAAACCTTGAAGACGATGGTAGCCATATTGGAAATGTCTTCTCCTTTGCATCGTTCCTGGAGGAGTCACTAGCATTGCTATTGATTTTGGGTACACAGTGGAATTCGTTGTGTGGCGTATAATATCTGTAACGATGTTTGGACTTAACTCGAGTATCAATCCAATTATTTACCTGGCAAGGTTTACAGATATCCGCAATGAATTCAGAGAAATTCTGAGAACGATATGTTAGTTTTTCAGATTTATGTTTCAAATATATCGTAAATAGATCTCAATAATATCGCATATATAGCTGAAGTATATCTCAAATATATCTCAAATATATCTCAAATATACCTCAAGTATATCTCAAATGTATCTCAAATATATCTCAAATATACCTCAAATATACCTCACTGAAGTATATCTCAAATGTATCTCAAATATATCTCAAATATACCTCAAATATACCTCACTGAAGTATATCTCAAATGTATCTCAAATATATCTCAAATATACCTCAAATATACCTCACTGAAGTATATCTCAAATGTATCTCAAATATATCTCAAATGTATCTCAAGTATATCTCAAATATACCTCAAGTATATCTCAAATATATCTCAAGTATATCTCAAATGTATCTCAAATATATCTCAAATGTATCTCAAATATATCTCAAATATACCTCAAATATACCTCAAGTATATTCAAATATATCTCAAGTATATCTCAAATGTATCTCAAATATATCTCAAATGTATCTCAAATATATCTCAAATATACCTCAAATATACCTCAAGTATATCTCAAATGTATCTCAAATATATCTCAAATATATCTCAAATATTGCTCAAGTATACCTCAAATATACCTCAAATATACCTCACTGAAGTATATCTCAAATATACCTCAAGTATAGCTCAAATGTATCTCAAATATATCTCAAATATATCTCAAGTATATCTCAAATCTTACCTTGCGTTATCCTTTAATGGGGGAGCACTCTGACCTTTACAGTGCAGGCGCAGTCTTGTTAAATTTCCGCGACGTGTGTCGAGAGACCTCGTCAATGCGCGCGTAATAAAAATATATATCCTCTTTTAAAAATGTAGTTGATTAAAGAATGGTGTAATTTTAATTAAGTTTTCGTTGAACATGTTCTTCCATCATGAGTTTGGAGTTGAGATATTGATATCATATGGTGCAATTGTATAAGAGATGAAAGTCATTTATCAGTCTGTATAGGACACCTGTCCAACTCGATCGTTACGTTGTGGATGCTGAGATTTCTAAACAAACTGTTCATTCACTTTAGCAAGCCAAAGTGAAAATGAATGAAAGTGAAAACTGTTCAAATGTGTATAGGTCGGTGATTTGGAAGTATTACGACTTCTTTGAGAAGCCTCTCATTGCAAGCATCTTCTTCAACGTCGTTCTTGCAATTTCAGCGACGCTTGGGAATGGAATGATTATCGTTGCCATCTTGAGATCACAGAACCTTCAAACGCCATCTTACTTACTGATAACAAGTTTGGCGTTCACAGATCTTCTGGTTGGGTTATTTTATCATCCATTAATAGCAATACAGAGTGTCCTTTTACTAATGAAGAATGTCCAAAGAGCATGCGATATGAGACTACTGGCTGTATATCAACATGCGTACACATTTCTTGTTGGAGTCTCAATCCTTATGACTACATGTATAAGCATAGACAGATACCTGGCGCTTAGCCTAAGACACAGATATAGAGTTCTTGTTACTAAAAAGCGAGTTCGTATTGTGATCGTGGTTGCTTGGTTTATAGCCTTGATTTGGGTTATTGGTACCGTAACAAAGAGGTTGCAAACTTATATTAATATATCAATAGCAGTATTTTTGCTACTGGGTCTTTTACTCATAACCTGTACTTTCTACATCAAGTCCTTCATAACTCTTCATCGTTACACATCACAAGTTCACGCCCAACAACCCAACCCATCACAGGGGAACTTTGATGTTGTGAAATACAAGAAAACCTTGAAGACGATGGTGGCTGTGTTGGGATGCTTTCTGTTTTGCCTTGTTCCTGGAGTAGTTTCAATGTTCACCATTATTGCTTATGGGTTTAGCAAGGAAGTCGCCATGCTGAGTGCAATAACATTAATAATATTTGGAGTTAATTCCAGTTTAAATCCCCTCATTTACCTGGCAAGGTTCACAGATATCCGCCATGAGTGTAGACGAATTTTGAGGAAAATATTCTAGATATTTCCTGTGATTATTATCTCAAATTTATCTCGCTTTGACTTCAAATATCGCTTGAGGTTTTCTAACGTCGTCTCCCTTTCTTTCTCATGGCTTACATTCTTGTTAATACACTTATCTTTATTTCCTTCTTCTGATTTATGGGAGGGACACTGATAGGAGCAGGAATACTCCTTTTTTGCACGGACGAGCAGTGCTCGCGTTCTGAAACTGACAATTGAGCTTTGTTAAATGTTGCGGAAAGTTGGGTTGGGGATAAAGGGGAACACTATAATATACTTCGCCAAAACGGAACATTTCCTGATAAAATAGTATGATATCTTGGATGGTAGTCCAGAAATTCGGAATTTTCGAAGTGAATTTTGGGGTTCTTTTACTATAATTTTAATTTTAATTTGATTAGAAAAAATCTAAATTGTTTGCTTGGTTTTATGTATCCGGCTCAGCTGAAAAAGAAGTAGATTTAATCAGTTTTTTACCAATATATTGTTTTTATTTTTCAATTCTGGAGGTGAAGATTACTATCTCTTTCGACTGATCAAAGTTTCAGATAAAGGTTTACCTATTTCATCTCATCGATGATGACAGATGGTACAACCGATAGTTGATTTGATTCCTTATGATTAATGTAAAACTCATTGGAATAGAAAATCAATTTAATTTGAAGGTATGGTTTCATCACCAGTTTTCAGTCTACCAAGGAATCTGTTATGAGTTTTCAACTGCTCTTAAAATTAATAATAATAAAATAAATAACGTTATGTTTACTCCGACCCTGCTCCGCCGTTAAACCAAGAGCAAGCAACATCGGTTCCGATATGTCTTCAACTTAACCTATAAAATGGATGAGACACATAAAAATATATTTAAAAAAACTGAGTCAGTCTGTCGTCAGCATGCAACTTGTGATATGAATTGAGATCTCGATATTATATTGGATAAGACATGAAAGTCATTTATCAGTCTGTACACCACCTGCTGAACTGATCAGTGGAGTTTTGGCTGCTGACATTTCATGAAGGCGACTCTTCATTATCTCTAGCAAACCGTGGATATTCACATTGTGAAAATGAATGAAAGTGAAGACTGTTCAGATGTGTATAGGACGGTGATATGGAAGCATTACGACTTCTTTGAGAAGCCTCTCATTGCAAGCATCTTCTTCAACGTCGTTCTTGCAATTTCAGCGACGCTTGGGAATGGAATGATTATCTTTGCCATCCTGAGATCACAGAACCTGCAAACGCCATCTTACTTACTGATAACCGAAGTTTGGCGTTCACAGATCTTCTGGTTGGGTTATTTCATCATCCTTTAATAGCGATACAGAGTGTCCATTTACTAATGAAGAATGTCGAAAGAGCTTGCGATCGACGCGCTGCCTGCATTATTGAGGCCCGCTCGGTAGATCCATCTGAAATTAAACTTGTATTTGGCTGGCCCTCATTACAAGCACGTAGAGACTATCTCAAGTGTGTGCTTGTTTTCAAGGCCTTAAACGGGCTAGCTCCATCATACCTATTAACTGACTTTAGGCACGCACATGAGATACACTCATATAGGACCCGCTACTGCGATTTATTATGTTTGCCAATAGCAAGGACAAATAAATACCAGGGCAGCTTTAGAATAAATGGCGCACGAACCTATAACTTACTAGCTGCCGCCAATCATCCGCTCATGTAAAAGTTTAGAGAAATTCAAGAGTGAGTGCAAATATTTCTATAAATCCCATTAGCGCGCAATCCATTTAATACGCATGTATTTCATCTTATATCTGTCCTTTTTTTTATTTAGTTCGTATTGTTTATGTTCAGTTTTGTACTATTGTTTGTAATTTATATCTTAGTTATACAGGGCTCTATTTAAACTAGCCTGGCTAAATTGGATGTCCCTGTTAAAATAAACGTAATAAATAAAATAAATGAGCTGAATAATGAACAGTGCACATTGGTTTATTTGTGACAATAAATGCTTTATAATAAAGAAGAGAAGGGAAGTAACTTTAGTCTCTTCTTGACCAATAAATTGTTTTTATTTTTCAATTCTGGAGAAGTTTTAAAATATCTCTTTCGACTGACCAGTGTCTGAGATACGCTATTTCAGACATCTCATCGAAGATGAAAGATGGTACAAATAATAATTGAGTTGATTTGTTTCCTTATGATTGATTTAAAACTCATTGGAATAGAAAATCAATTTAATTTGAAGGTATGGTTTCAACACCTGTTTTTCTACCAAGGAATTTGTTATGAGTTTTCAACTTCTCTTGATGAGAAACTTCTAATCGTTATGTTTACTCCGACCCTGCTCCGCCGTTAAACCAAGAGCAAGCAAAATCGGTTCCGATATGTCTTCAACAGAGAACTTAATCTTTAAAATGGATGAGACACATAAAAATATATTTAAAAAAACTGAGTCAGAATGTCGTCAGCATGCAACTAGTGATATGAATTGAGATATCGATATTATATTGGATAAGACATGAAAGTCATTTATCAGTCAGCACACCACCTGCTGAACTGATCAGTGGAGTTTTGGCTCTAGTTGGAATCTCCTTCGTCATGACTACATGCATAAGCATAGACAGATACCTGGCACTTAGCCTAAGACACAGATACAGAGTTCTTGTCACTAAAAAGCGAGTTCGTATTGTGATCGTGGTTGCTTGTTTGTAGCCTTAATTTGGGTTATTGGTACCGTAACAAAGAGGTTGCAAACTTATATTAAGATATCAATATCGGTATTTTTGCTACTGGGTCTTTTACTCATAACCTGTACTTTCTACATCAAGTCCTTCATAACTCTTTATCGTTACACATGATCACAAGTTCACGCCCAACAACCCAACCCATCACAGGGGAACTTTGATGTTGTGAAATACAGGAAAACCTTGAAGACGATGGTTGCAGTATTGGGATGTTTTCTGCTTTGCCTTGTTCCTGGAGTAGTATCATTATGCGCTATTATTGCTTATGGGTTTAGCAAGGAAGTCGCTATGCTAACTGCCGTAACAAGGATTATATTTGGGGTTAATTCCACTTTAAATCCCGTCATTTACCTGGCGAGGTTCACAGATATCCGCCATGAGTGTAGACGAATTTTGAGAAATACATTCTCTATCCTGTGATTCCATTTAATCTTTCGTTTTTGTTGATTATTTGTTTTTCTTTCGTCAGCATGAAACTTGATGTATGATTTGAGATATTGATATCATATTGTGCGTGAAAGTCATTTATCAGTCTGTAGACCACCTGCTGAACTGATGGAGTTTTGGATGCTGACATTTCATGAAGGACTCTTCATTATCTCCAGCAAACTGTGGACATTCACACTGATTGTGAAAATGAATGAAAGTGAAAACTGTTCAGATGTGTATAGGACGGTGATATGGAAGCATTACGACTTCTTTGAGAAGCCTCTCATTGCCAGCATATTCTTCAACGTCGTTCTTGCAATTTCAGCGACGCTTGGGAATGGAATGATTATCGTTGCCATCTTGAGATCACACAACCTTCAAACGCCATCTTACTTACTGATAACAAGTTTGGCGTTCACAGATCTTCTGGTTGGGTTATTTTATCATCCATTAATAGCGATACAGAGTGTTCTTTTACTAATGAAGAATGTCGAAAGAGCATGCGATATGAGACTGCTGGCTGTATATCAACATGTGTACACATTTCTTGTTGGAGTCTCAATCCTTATGACTACATGCATAAGCATAGACAGATACCTGGCGCTTACCCTAAGACACAGATATAGAGTTCTTGTCACTAAAAAGCGAGTTCGTATTGTGATCGTGGTTGCTTGGCTTGTAGCCTTGATTTGGGTTATTGGTACCGTAACAAAGAGGTTGCAAACTTATATTAATATATCAATATCAGTATTTTTGCTACTGGGTCTTTTACTCATAACCTATACTTTCTACATCAAGTCCTTCATAACTCTTCATCGTTACACATCACAAGTTCACGCCCAACAACCCAACCCATCACAGGGGAACTTTGATGTTGTGAAATACAAGAAAACCTTGAAGACGATGGTGGCTGTGTTGGGATGTTTTCTGCTTTGCCTTATTCCTGAAGTAGTTTCAATGTTCGCCATAATTGCTTATGGGTTTAGCAAGGAAGTCGCCATGCTGAGTGCAATAACATTAATAATATTTGGAGTTAATTCCAGTTTAAATCCCCTCATTTACCTGGCAAGGTTCACAGATATCCGCCATGAGTGTAGACGAATTTTGAGGAATATATTCTAGATATTTCCTGTGATTATTAACTCAAATTTATCTCTCTTTGCCTTCAAATATCGGTTGAGGTTTTCTAACGTCGTCTACCTTTCTTTCTCATGGCTTGCATTCTTGTTAATACACTTATCTATATTTCCTTCTTCTGTTTCATGGAAAGGACACTAGTAGGGGGAGGAATACTCCTTTTTTTGCACGGACCATCGGTGCTCGCCTTCTCAAACTGTCAATTGCGGTTGTTGAAAGTTGCGGAAATTTGGGTTGGGGATAAAGGGAAACACTAATATACTTCGGCAAAACGGAAAATTTCGTAATAAAATGGGATGATATCTTCACGGTAGTCCAGAAATGCGGAATTTTCGAAGTAAATTACTATAATTAATTTTTTTTTTTTTTTTTTTTTTTAATTCCAAATTATATGCTTGTTTTTATGCTCAGCTGAAAAAGAGTTCGATATTGATTGTTTAGTGTTTAGTGTGAATATATGAACTTAATAATGAACAGTTTGTTTGTGACAATAAATGCTTTATGAAGAAGAGAAGTGAAGTAGATTTAATCAGTTTTTTTACCAATATATTATTTTTATTTTTCAATTTTGGAGGTGAAGATTTTAATATCTCTTTCGACTGATCAAAGTTTGAGATATGGTAGGTTTACACACTTCATCTCATCGATGCGGATGACAGATGGTACAACCGATAATTGAGTTGATTTGATTCCTTATGATTGACTTAAAACTCATTGGAATAGAAAATCAATTTAATTTCAAGGTATGGTTTCAAAGGTGACCTTTTTTTTGCTGTGTGCTGTGAAAAACTTACGGCATGGACGTGCCGTGCCCCCAGGGGGGGGGGGGGGGGGGGGGGGTACTCAGGGGTATCAGTGACGGGGAGGTGCGAAGGCTTTTTTGGGGTTTGAAATTCGCGGCTTGGGACTTTTTTTGGGTTTTCATTTTTCTGGTGGCCTTTTTTTGATATAAAGATTTTGTCAAGGACTTTTTTGGGGTTGATAAAAATGATATCCTACCGTTCTCGATTTTATGTGGAGAAAAATTGGACTTTTTGGGGGTTACTATTTTGGCCTCATTCGCACCTCCCCGTCACTGATACCCCTGAGTACCCCCCCTGGGGCCGTGCCGTAACCGTGATGATTTAGGATTTCGAATGAATCCGTGCCGTGACCATGCGCCGTGGTTTTTCACAGTCATACGACATTCATACACAGTCTAAAGCAAGCGGAATACGCATCCTTTGGCCAATCAGAGCGCGCGTTATATCATAGTTATTTTATAATGCCAGATCATGGGATTCGTTATCTTTTGTCTGCTGAGTGAAACTGAGGAATTTTGATTGTACGTGTGTTTATAACACCAAGTTACACGTCGAGGAATTGTAGTGATTGTAGTGATTACTCTATATATGTATAAAGGAACAAATGCATAGAAAATGGCGGGAAATTCAAGCGTGTTCACGAGCGTCTTTTGTTTATAGGTTAATAGCGCCATGAGCAAATATTGAATATGACGCTTTATAAATATAGTTTATTATTATTTATTATTATTATATTTATCTCTGAACCTCACGGTTAATTGATTAAAACTTAACTCCATCTATAAGTTAGTTATCCTTACAGTCTCTATGAGAAAGAATTGAGGACATTAGGCAGCAAAACATCGACATAGTCACCTTCAAGTTTTACATTTACGATATGACATTTCATTCAAAATGGCGCCGCGCCGAGCCTCAAACCGACGATTAAAGCGCTTTGAAATGATAACAGGGAAAGTTTGGTTTTGTCAATTTGTACAAGATGTTTTTAATTTGTAGGCTACATGTCAGCGAAATATTAAATATCACGTTATCTTTTTGATGAAAGTTTTATCATTTTACAGCACACACCAGGTGCACGTGTACTGTATTAATGGGTGGCAGTTTCAACAACTAAACGTTGAGAAGAATTATTTCCAAGAGGAACGTTTTGAGATCTAAGCTCCAAACACCGATGCTTGCGTTTTCGCGAGTAATTTCGAACACTTCATTTTTCTTGAGCACCAAATTCAGCATGTTTTTAACGTTCTATAGCACAGAAAGGTTTTGCGTATTAGCGCCGGTGATTAAAAACAAATAGCAAGACTTGATTCCAAGTGATAATACTTTATTTAATCTTAAAATAACACGCTAGCTCCCGACATGAAGCTGTTTTCAACGAGGGGCGTGTTTCCATACAAATGCAAAGCCGATATAATGATATAAAAGTAGGTTAATAACAATAATACTACTATAAAATAATATGATATAATTTAAATAAGTTATTAAAGTACTTAAACGACGGTATAATAGTAGAACTGACGGTAGATGGAGATGCTTGACTTTGAATTAAATTTCCATGTCCACAATTTAGCAGCTGGTGCTTCAAGGTTTTGGTCATGTTGGTTCTCGTGATTCATTACCAGAAATTACGGACATCTGACGTCACGGTATTAGTTTTCAGTACGATCGACATTTCAAAATGGCCGCTCAACAACACAAAGAAATGTATGGGACTTCAAATGTAATTTGAAATTTTGACATTTATACAGCTTTGAATTTTAGGTGCCGACTTCCAGACGTAAAATATAGTCTTTATAACATATTCTGTGAACATTTTTGCATCGTTTAATTCATTGCACTGGACGCAAAATGGATCCAAAACAACAACGAATATTGACAATACATGCCCCTTAATCGAGCAAAAAAAGTGTTACCTGCATTACTTTCCGAGCTTTAAACTTTCGATGATTGCATGGATCCATCGGTGCCGACATCTCCAACATTGCCTCAACTCACAGTAAGTCTAAATCCGTCAAAATGATATGATTTCGATGATACAAAAGGCCGCAAACCACAAGTGAAAAAGCACTATTTCTCGGAGGCCTTGAGCTTGAAACATCTGAGCTGTTGAATGTCCTGAAATCACCAAGAAATCACCCAAAATATAGCAATTTTCGCCGTTTGATTCCGACATTTTACAAGAACTTAGTAGCCTGGTAGTTTTATGTGTGATATTGCTGTTCAAAGAAGGTGAAGGCTCCTAAAAGCGGGAAATTCAAACTCATAGTTCATGGATTGGGCTTCCTGTGTTCTTTTTAAAATTTCGAAGTGTCAAGAGTGAGTCGTTCGTACTCTGTGCCGAGCGTAAGCAAGCTCTTCAATATTAAATCTATCAACCACAACACAAACGCTTGGTATTTCTAAACAAACTTAGAGTAGTTTGGTTTTGATGAATTGATTTATTTTGATATAAATTCGAGGAGAATTTCGGACTGCCAGTAGACCGCTGGTCATAATATCGCGGGAGTAAAATGTCCGTAATTTCTGGTAATGTTCTTTCGTGTTTTCCAACCTGAGATGAATGATTTCGTCAGTTTCAATACAAGTGCCGGTAAGACCACATCTTACTTAGTTTGTTTTCATGATTGATTTGACCGGCTTTGATCGTTGTGTAGTTTATATTTATAGCGCCGCTAGCACATAATATATGGTGGATATCTGTAAATATCTAAATCATCTTCCTCAAAATTCGTCTACACTCATGGCGGATATCTGTGAACCTCGCCAGGTAAATGACGGGATTTAAAGTGGAATTAAGCCCAAAAATTATTGATGATATTCCTGCGGCCGTGACTACTTCCATTCTATACCCATAAGCAAAAACAGTAGCAAGTGTCACTACCCCAGGGATGCAGCAAATGAGAAGACATCCCAATATGGCCACCATCGTCTTCAAGGTTTTCCTGTATTTCACAACATCAAAGTTCCCCTGTGATGGGTTGGGTTGTTGGGCCTGAACTTGTGATGTGTAACGATGAAGAGTTATGAAGGACTTGATGTAGAAAGTACAGATTATAGGCAATAAAATCAAGGACGAACATAGTGCTAATAATGCCCTCATAAACATATACACTGCCAACATCTTTATAAGGACAAAAATGAAAAACAATCCAAACCAAGCAACCACGATCACAATACGAACTCGCTTTTTAGTGACAAGAACTCTATATCTGTGTCTTAGGGTAAGCGCCAGGTATCTGTCTATGCTTATACATGTAGTCATAAGCATTGAGACTGCAACTAGAAAAATGCTGAAATCGTGAAATTCACTGAGCCAGTAAACTCCCGTCGCATCTCATCAGGAGAGTTCTTTGAAACAAGTACACACCCTGCACAGCTAGGAAAGGATGATAGAACAAACCAACCAGAAGATCTGTGAACGCCAAACTTGTTATCAGTAAGTAGGATGGCGTTTGGAGGTTCTGTGATCTCAAGATGGCAACGATAATCATTCCATTCCCAAGCGTCGCTGAAATTGCAAGAACGACGTTGAAGAAGATGCTGACAATTATTGGACTTTGAAAGAAATCGTAATGTTTCCAAATCTCCAGAACATACAAATTCGAACAGTCACTTCCATTCATTTTCAAAGCAGATGAATGATGTTCGCGGATTGCTGGGGATAATGAAGAGTGTACATGTTGAGATTTTTTGCTTAAAAGCAGCCCGACAATAAGTCTTAGACACGAGTTCATAAATCACTTTCATAACTTTAAACTTTGCACAATATGAGATCAATATCTCAAATCCGGTCAACCTTTTGCAGTGTCGACTTGTGTTGTAATCTGCTTCTTGTCAGTTTTCTATTCGTTTTATTAATGAGTGAGCTTTCAACAATTTCTGACTTGACTTGTCTCGAAGACATTATTGATCTCTTTTTCTGATAAAACAGGGCTGCTGTAAAGATACACGTAATTCAATTTCTCAGCTCAAATATTTGAACTGCCACAGTGTTGAACAAATTAAAAACATACTTTTCAATTTTCAATTTTAGTTATTTTAATCAAATTCATCTTAAAAGACAATAGATAGGTTAGTACTGAATTAACAATTATTAACCGAAGGCGCGAAGTGATTTTCGGCCGAGAATATTCACCGAGATGAAGTCGAGGTTTCAATGTCAATGTTTCAATGTTTGTTTACGGCCTTTTCAAGTAACTTTAAAGGAGAATTGTAGCTTAAATTTATATTTCGATAAAAACAAAGAGAATGTTGTGTACATTCATTCTCTGAAATAATTTTTCAATTGTTTTTATTTTGGAGAAGAAACTTGAGTTTGAATTGTAAAAAGACATAGATTACCGCTGAAATGATCGCGGATCACTTCAGTTATTATTCCCCATAATAGACGTCACCTATCCCAAGGGAAAGTGCAATCACAATATAGAGTAATTATAAGTGCATTGTATTTTCTTGTACCCGAGAGAATGTTGTGAACGGATTTTAATATAAACGACGTCACAAACAAAAAGATCTGAGCCGACGGTAAAACTGCAAAATGGCGGATGATATTCCATATTGAACGTAAATTATGTTGATATCTAAGAAAGATTTACAAAAAATAATACTCAAGTAATGCTAGTACAATAGATATCTAACTTTCTTGCGAAAATAAATTTTGTCTTCAGTTCCCCTTTAAGCCACGCAGAAAACTATCTAACTTATGAAAGTATGCCGACTTACAACTTTATCCTATATTTTGTCGCATATTTATGTTTTTCGGGACAACGTTTTCTTTCAATATGTATATTTTCTCTTCTGAACTGCCTCGACGTACCTGCATGGTTGGCCGCCATCTTGCCGAAATGATGTAGGTGATTATCGAGAAATAGTCCGAAGTGCTCGGCCAATCAGCGCGCTTGATTTTCTATATTCACCTGTGTAATTATACTAATTAACAATTATTCGCCAAAGGCGAAGTGGTTATCAGTAAGTATTCACCGAGACGAAGTCGAAATGAATATTCACTGAACCTGAGGTGAATAATTGTTTTAGTGTAATTTTAGACTTGAATATCAGAGAAAACACGAAATTATGGATAAAAAACTGTTTTATTAGTACTTCTGCGTTAGTGATTTTACTTCCGCCCGAAGACCAATCACAGCGCGCGAAACTCTATATTCCAAGTCTGAAAAATTATACTAAATAATAATAATAAGCCTCATCAATCAATCAATAAAGAAATAATATTCTCCTGAAGTATTGGAAAATATGTCATTCATCATGACCAATGTCATGGCCAACGCTGACTATCGTAATTGTACTTATTTTTGTTATTCAAATATTGTAGATCGTTGTAGATGTTTCACAATTTGTAGATTCCGTGGAGGTGGCTTGGTTGGCCAATCATTGGCCCGTAAATCGACCATAGGTCAATGCATGCAAGTCAGTCAATAAGGTGCTGCCTTTGTAATAATTACATCTACAAATGGTTAGACCATCGTGTGGCTCGGATGACCACGTAAAATGGCGGTCCCGTCTCTCCACACTCCATTGTATTGCACCGGAGGGACGTAAAAGAACCCACACCACTGTTCGACTAAGAGTAGGACACGAAGTTCCCGATGTGTGTGGTCTGTACTACGGGCCCGTAGCACTGATTGGCTAGCGCTGTTGCGGTGAACCTGCCATATGGCAAAGTTTGTAAATCGTACATCAATGTTTTACGAAAGATTGTAATGGTTGAGCACGTGATAACGATACAGACGACAAAAAAATAGGCGAGAAGTTGTAAATTCATACCAAATTCCATGGTAGAAACTGACAGGTGTTGAAACCATACATTCAAATGAAATTGATTTTCTATTCAAATGAGTTTTACATCAATCATAAGGAAACAAATCCGTCAACACAGTTATTAGTTGTACCATCTGTCATCTTCGATGAGATGAAATAGCGTATCTCAGACACTGATCAGTCGAAAGAAATATTAATATTCAAATAAAAACAAGTTGTTGGTGAAACATACTGGCTTTGTTAAATCCCTTGTTTTCTTCATAAAGCGTATAATATTGTCACATTTAATAAGTTCATATCTTCACACTAATCACTGAACAATAAATATCGAACTCTTTTGCAGTTGAGATACGTAAATACAAGCAAACAAAGAAAGCAGGCTTTTTTAATTACAATTACAGCAACTGAAAAACTAAAGTTCACTTTGGAAATTCTGGACCACCGTCCAAGATATCATCCCGTCTTATCAGGAGATTTTCCGTTTCACAGGAAGCGAGCACTGATCGTCCGTGCAAAAAAAGGACTACACTTCCACCTCTTTTCTGAATGTCCTTAGTTCGTGAGACAGAAGAAGGAAACATACACTGCAAGCCATGATAAAGAAAGGTATAGACGACGTTAGAAAACCTCAAGCGATTTTGAAGGCAAAGCGAGATAACTGAGTTGAGATAAAAATCAAAGGAAATATCTAGAACATTTTCCTCAAAATTCGTCTACACTCATGGCGGATATCTGTGAACCTTACCAAGTAAATGACGGGATTTAAAGTGGAATTAACTCCAAATATTATTAATGTTATTGAACTCAGCAAAGCGACTTCCTTGCTAAACACATAAGCAATAATGGCGCACATTGAAACTATTCCAGGAACAAGGCAAAGCATAATACATCCCAACACAGCCACCATCGTCTTCAAGGTTTTCCTGTATTTCACAACATCAAAGTTCCCCTGTGATGGGTTGGGTTGTTGGGCGTGAACTTGTGATGTGTAACGATGAAGAGTCATGAAGGACTTGATGTAGAAAGTACAGGTTACAAGGAAAAGACCCAGTAGCAAAAATATTGATATTAAATACTTAATATAAGGTGCCAACCTCATTGTAACGGTACCAATAACCCAAAACAAGGCTACAAGCCAAGCAACCACGATCACAATACGAACTCGCTTTTTAGTGACAAGAACTCTATATCTGTGTCTTAGGGTAAGCGCCAGGTATCTGTCTATGCATATGCATGTAGTCATAAGGATTGAGACTGCAACTAGAAATGTGATGACATGTTTAAATGCGGCCACTGCTATCATATCGCATGCTCCTTCGACATTCTTCATTAGTAAATGGACACTCTGTATCGCTACTAAAGGATGATACACTAAGCCAACCAGAAGATCTGTGAACGCCAAACTTGTTATCAGTAAGTAAGATGGCGTTTGCAGGTTCTGTGATCTCAAGATGGCAACGATAATCATTCCATTCCCAAGCGTCGCTGAAATTGCAAGAACGACGTTCAAGAAGATGCTGGCAATGAGAGGCTTCTCAAAGAAGTCGTAATGCTTCCAAATCATCACTACAACTACATCTGAACAGTTTTCACTTTCATTCATTTTCACAATGGGAATTTCCACGGTTTGCTGGAGATAATGAAGAGTCCTTCATGAAACAGTTGATGAAATGTCAGCAGCCAAAACTCCATCAGTTGGGCAGGTGGTCTACAGACTGATAAATGACTTTCACGCACAATATGATATGTTAAACTGATCATACAACAAGTTTCATGCTGACGACAGCCGAGAATAACAAATGTTCAACAAAAACGAATCGAAAGATTAAATGGAATCACAGGAAAGAGAATGTCTTTCTCAAAACTTTGTGTACACTCCGGGGCGGATATCTGTGAACCTCGCCAGGTAAATGACGGGATTTAATCGAAATATTACTAATGCTATTGCACTCAGCAAAGCGACTTCCTTGCTAAACCCATAAGCAATAATGGCGAACATTGAAACTACTCCAGGAACAAGGCAAAGCAGAAAACATCCCAATATGGCCACCATCGTCTTCAAGGTTTTCCTATATTTCACAACATCAAAGTTTTCCTGTGATGGGTTGGGATGTTGGGCGTGAACTTGTGATGTGTAACGATGAAGAGTTATGAAGGACTTAATGTAGAAAGTACAGGTTACGAGTAACAGAATCAGCAAAAATATTGCTATTGATACCATGGTAAGATGGCAACGATAATCATTTCATTCCTAAGCGTCGCTGAAATTGCAAGAACAACGTTGAAGAAGATGCTTGCAATGAGTGGCTTCTTAAAGAAGTCACTATTAATGCTTCCAAATCACTTCTCCATGCACATCTGAACAGTTTTCAATTTCATTCATTTTCACTTTGGCGAAAAAGAAACTGATTTAATACTAAAGTTAATGAACAGTTTGTTTTGAAATCTCAGCAGCCAGAACGTAACTGATGAGCTGGACAGGTGTCATACAGACTGATAAATGACTTCCATGTCTTATACAATTACACACTATGATACTGAGCACTATCTCAAATACAAACCGATGACAGAAGAACATGTTCAATTACAACTTAATTAAAATTACACCGCATTTTTTATTCAACTTTTTAATAAAAAAAAAAGGTGTAAATGGAATAAAAAATATAATCTAAAAAAATCTAACAACATTTTTCAAATAGGATCTTTTTTATTACGCGCGTATTGACGAGGTTTCTCAACACACTTCGCGGAAATTTAACAAGACTGCACCTGCACTGTAAAAGTCAGAGTGCTCCCCCATTAACTTATTGAATTAACTAGCAATATGTGAGATACATTTGAGATATATTGGAGATATAATATACAAGCACATTATTACATTATTACATAATATACTTGATCATAGATATATTTGAGATACATTTGAGATATATTTGAGATACATTTGAGATATATTTGAGATACATTTGAGATATATTTGAGATATATTTGAGATATATTTGAGATATATTTGAGATACATTTGAGATATATTTGAGATACATTTGAGATACATTTGATACATTTGAGATATACATTTGAGATACATTTACATTTGAGATTTATTTGAGATGCATTTGAGATACATTTACATTTGAGATATATTTGAGAGATATATTTGAGATATATTTACATTTGAGATATGTTTGAGAGATATATTTGAGATATATTTGAGATATATTTACATTTGAGATATATTTGAGATACATTTGAGATATATTTGAGAGATATTTGAGAGAGATATTTGAGATATATTTACATTTGAGATATATTTGAGATACATTTGAGATACATTTACATTTGAGATATATTTGAGAGATATATTTGAGATATATTTACATTTGAGATATATTTGAGATACATTTGAGATACATTTACATTTGAGATATATTTGAGATATATTTGAGATACATTTACATTTGAGATATATTTGAGATATATTTGAGATATTTGAGATATATTTGAGATATATTTGAGATACATTTACATTTGAGATATATTTGAGATATATTTGAGATATATTTGAGATATATTTGAGATATATTTGAGATATATTTGAGATACAATTGAGATATATTTGAGATATATTTGAGATATATTTGAGATACAATTGAGATATATTTGAGATATATTTGAGATATATTTGAGATATATTTGACAATATATTTGACAATATATTTGAGATATATTTGAGTTATAATTGAGATCAAGAGAAAATGAGGTAAGAGAAGGAATCCCTGGTTAATTCTATTTTTAGAACTCGATCTATTTTTATCTTTAGTTACCCTGCCCGCGCAACCAAAATACTCAACCTTACCTTGGTTTTTCCTTTCAAAAACCTTTTATTTTTTGTCATTAAAAAGAAAAGTGAAAGACTACACAGCTTCTGCTCCAAGATAACAAAGCAGTGGTCGTACGATTTCTACGATGTTTTAAAGTGCTTATGAAGCTTATTTTTTTATTTTGAAAATCGATTACATATGAAGTGAATAGTGGGATGTTTCAGTGTTTTGTGATTTGAGCTTCGCATTTGCGAGTTATAAAGGTTTGAAATCGTGATATGGTAATTCAGTGACGTCAAAGGAGGCATCATTTATTATACAAAAGCGCCCCTTTGCAAATGACTGACATTTTTAAACTGGCAAAAAGTTATTCTACAACTTATATAAAAGATGTTGAACTTTTTTTTCTATTTCAGAAAAGAGCAATACTTGAAAAAATATAAATAAGTTACAGCAAAAGCCTTCTTTGACGTCACCGAATTAGCATATCACGATTTCAAACCATTATAACTCGCAAATGCGAAGCTCAAATCACAAAATACTGAAATATTCCACTATTCACTTCATATGTAATCGATTTTCAAAATAAAAAAATAAGCTTCATAAGCACTTTAATACGACGTGCAAAGTCTGCAAACGACCTTAATAAAAATACAAAACTGAGCGAAACAAACATCGTCAACTCTCGGCTGAGAAATGCCACAATTTAATTCTCTAAGACTCATTGAAGGATTTTACGAATACTCAGGCGAATTGAGCAAAATTAAGGTGCTACAAATATAAACTATGACAACGGTCAAAGTCAAAGCAATCACGAATGCGGTGGTCTTACCGGCACTTGTATTCAACAATTACGAAGTCCAAGCGTTATTCTCAGGTTGGAAAACACGAAAGAAACTTTACAAAAGCCAACATCACCAAAACCTTGAAGCACCAGCCATATTGTGGTCATGAAAATTTAATTCAAGAACAAGCATCTTCATCTGCAGTCCTACAGACGGCTACAACAAAACGATTCCTTGCACTTAGGTTTTCTCTGTCGAAGAAGCACATGGCAAAATGAAGCCGTTTTCCTCTATTTAGAATCGTCTCAAGTGTCCCAAATTCACAATAATTTCAGTCAAATCCAAAAAGGATAATTTGGTAAAATCCTTTATTGAATTTTCGAAGTAAAAATGTGTAAAATGTTCGAGAAAGTTGAGAAGATTTTCTTCGCTCACTTCGCTCAATTTTGACTTTTCATGCCGTGCGTAACGGCCTCCGCAACCTCGCCTTATATGATCTGACCAATCACGTTCCGTTCCCAAAATAGATTGAGCATTCTAAAAATAGAATGAACGGGGCACATGATGGGTCAAGAGCCCAATACGGGAGATTCCTTCTCTTACCTCATTTTCTCTTGTTGAGATATACATCTGAAAAACTAACATACCCTTCTCAGAATTTCTCTGAATTCATTACGGATATCTCTAAACCTTGCCAGGTAAATAATTGGATTGATACTCGAGTTAAGTCCAAAAATTGTTGCAGATATTGTACGCCACACAACAAATTCCACGGTGTACCCATGATCAATAGCAAAGCCAGTGACTCCTCCAGGAACCATGCAAAGGAGAAGACATCCCAATATGGATACCATCGTCGTCAAGATTTTCCTGTATTTCACAACATCAAAGTTCCCCTGTGATGGGTTGGGTTGTTGAGCCAGAACTTGCGCTGTGTAACGGTGAAGAGTGATGAAGGACTTGATGTAGAAAGTACAGGTTATGAGTAAAACACCCAGCAGAACAGCTATTGAAACTAATTCCCTTGTGGGAGTATGTGATATGTTTATTACGGCGAACGTCCAAATCAAGGATCCAAACCAAGCAAGGACGATCACAATACGAACTCGCTTTTTAGTGACAAGAACTCTATATCTGTGCTTTAGGGTAAGCGCCAGGTATCTGTCTATGCTGATGCATGTAGTCATGACGAAGGAGATTCCACCAAGAAATGTGTATGCATATTGAAATGCAGCCAGTAGTCTCATATCACATTCTCTTTCGCCATTCTTCATTATCATTTGGACACTCTGTATTGTTAGGAATGGATGATAAAATAACCCAATTAGAAGATCTGTGAACGCCAAACTTGTTATCAGTACTGAAGTAAGATGGCGTTTGCAGGTTCTGTGATCTCAGGATGGTAACGATAATCATTCCATTTCCAAGCGTCGCTGAAATTGCAAGAACGACGTTCAAGAAGATGCTGACAATGAGAGGCTTCTCGAAGAGGTCGTAATGCTTCCAAATCACCACTACAAATACATCTGAACAGTTTTCACTTTCATTCATTTTCACTTTGGCGAAAAAGGACTAGAGAATATGCACGGATTGCTGGAGATGATAATCAAGATTCTCTCATGAAACTGTCAGCAGCCCGGCAAATCCAACTACCAGTTAATTAGTTGAGCAGGTGGTCTACAAACTGATAAATGACTTTCATGTTACATTTGTACAATATGATATCAATATCTCAACCACTATTAATCCTTTGAAGTATGTCCACGGATTGCTCTCTAGAGTCATTCATGAAATTCAAGATCCAAAATTTAACGAGTTGGACAGGTTCGTACAAACTGATAAATGACTTTCATGTCATATACATTTGAACAATATGATATCAATATCTCAACCACTATAATCCTTTGAAGTATGTCCACGGATTGCTCTCTTGAGTCTTTGATAAAATTCAAGATCCAAAGTTTAACGAGTTGGACAGGTTCGTACAAACCGCTGATAAATGACTTTTATGTCTGATTATTGAAAAACAAGTTGCGCAAAAACTTAAAATCACATTATTATTACTCGGGCTTCTTCCTGTGGACTAGGCCCGAGTCTAAAAATGCAGGCCCTGACGTTCTTCTTCTTCGTCGTCGTCTTCGTCGTGTTGTTTTTTTACACATATTTTTATAAGTATTATTTACAATATGAGTGGCAATGTTGTATCTTATTTACAATCTCGAGCCGAAGGCGAGAGATTGTAAATAAGATACAACATTGTCACGAATATTGTAAATTACTTATGATATTGTTTAATCATTGTTTGAACCAGGTAGACGTTTCAACCAGAATTGTAGTCAATATCTGATTGAAATGAAAATAATATAATAATTAAATAAATGTTCTTTTAGCATTCAATTCTCATTCCGATTGCTTGACCGCACTAACTAAACAATGAAGGCAGTTTCGTATTATAGCTTAGTTAAGATGTCGATTGTTTAATAAATGTTTTATTCCTTTTCATACTTGATAGTTTTTGAATAGAGTTGATTGCTCATTAAGACATAACAAAGAACAAATACGGCAAATATGTAATATGAATGCTTTTTCATTTAGAATATCATTTACACTTTTGTTTGGTTTTCAAAGGGCGCTTTAATTGTGAATGCGAACGGAGTTTTGATTCTTTTCAATCAAATCAAGAACAGTTCTCACAGAAGGTCATAGAGCTAAGACGGGCATTTGAGACGATGGCTGACAATTTTCGTAAACTGCCAAAAGTGCATCACAAGAAAGTCAGTTGTTGAGGGAATGTGCCCAAACTAGCACCGAAGTGGAGTGTAAAGACGGATTTCTGAAGTCTGGCAGATATCTCGTAAAAACAAGGTAGCAAGGAAAGAGTCTATTGACTTTCGTTTGACACATAAATTCCGTATGAAGTTCTAGTTCGACTAACATTACTTTACCATCTTCTAATTCGAGGTTCTTGAAAAGAATAACGTAGCAAGTAACGCAATATTTAGCGAGAACTGTGCAAAGTCCTTATTTTGAAGTAATCTCGTGTCTTTCAAAGTTTGTTATAATTTATTTGAGATTGTGAAAGTATTGCCGCACAAAGCTAGACTGAAATCCAATGATTGTATCATTAGTAAGTAAGCTAAAACTGTGAAGGTGCTAAGCTCCAATGAAGGGAGTTACATTAAAGAAACTGCGGAACAAAAACTAACGTGTACTGATTTTTCTTAATTAGTATATATATTGTATTGTTCAGTCTCATATAATGCATTGATCGATACAGAATACTTATAGAGCTTATTAGTATTCTGTATCTGATACAGAATACTAATAAAGTCTATTAGTATTCTGTATCAGATACAGAATACTAATAAGCTTCAATTACTATTCTGTATCATACTTATGAACAATTGCAGTAATTAATCAACCCCACCTATTCCCTGCCAACTATTCAAACCCTCCCCGTGCTTTTAGTTTCTTGGAAATTGTATGGGAGTTACAAGGTAGCCACGTGACCAGAATGCTGAGCACAGATTGGACAGCTGCCTAATGAATTATTAATGAATATTATAACATTCAATACATTCAATACAACAATTATTATTTTTTTTTGACACACATTTTTATAACATTCAATACAACAAGTTTTTTTTTTTTTTGACACACATTTTTATAACATTCAATACAACAAGTTACAGCAATATGCAGAAATTCTGATCCATTTGACTAAAATACATATATATCAAAAACCTACTTTAGATTATGGGATGGTTACGCTGATATTTTTTTCTAGTTGTCTGCCAGCGAGGCTTTATGAAAAAAATATCAGCGTAGCCATCCCATAACTTTAAGTAGGTTTTTGATATACAGCTATTTCAAAAAAGGTTGGTGAAGGTTTTGTTGCATCTTGCATGTTGCATCTTGCATACCAAGCCCGAAATGTATTGTGGATCATAGATAAATAATGTCAACATGCACATACAGAAAAAAATATGCCTGCTCCAAATTGCGAAGACAAAGTTTGGTTGTTGTGACCTTTCGCTGACTCCATTCACATCGCCCATAGTGCATTTGGGGCTTGGTATGCAACATGCAAGATGCAACAAAACCTTCACCAACCTTTTTTGAAATAGCTGTATATGTATTTTTAGTCAAAAGGATCAGAATTTCTGCATATTGCTGTATAAGTTATGTAATTACAATATAGATATTACTTTACTTTGTACTACAGATATTACAATATACAAAATAAATATATAAACAAATGAAAAATAGGGAAAGAGTCTCGATAGAATACGTTATTAAAAGTTCAGTGGGGTTATGACAGATTCTTGTTTTCTCAAACGTGAGAGTGGTTTCTAATGCGCATGCGCCCTGTGCCGCCGCCGTGTTGACTCTGAATTACTTGAATTTAGATTAGCCCATCTAATCATATATAATATATGTGTTGTGAAATACAGGAAAACCTTGAAGACGTTTCTGTTCTGTGCCAATACTATGTACTTCGATAACATATCCAATGTTTCGTCGGTCTTAATTCTAGTCCAAAGCCAATAATTTATGTGGTACGATTACAGATATTGGTCAAGCATGGCGAGAAATTAAACGTTGATAAATCTTATACGCCTCTGAACGGATGTGTCATCGTTAAGTATGTGGTATCCCCGAAAATGCAAAAAGACACAAGGCCACGAATCACATTATGTGGCCCCAAGATGTTCTATCAAGCAGACCGAATTCTACTGAAATCTTGCTGATAAAAGAATCAGCACGAGGCCAGAAATGACGTCTACTGAAACCCGTCGAAAGATGTGCAAGAAAAAAAAAAAAATTCCCACAAAGCCATAAATTGATCAAGATCGGAATGATAAGCGTATTGATCTCATGGAAACTAGCGAGTACACTAGTATGTGCTGCGTCAGTGTATAACGATAAATTCAAATTGGTCAAAAATATTTATAACACCGTGCCTGAAATAGAGTACTTTAGTTTACTGACGTTTCGAGCCCTTACTTCGACGAAGGGCTAATGGAAACGTTAGTAAAGTTAAGTACTCTTTTTCAATGTGTTATAGATTTTCTTTATAACCTATGTATTGATCTAATGAGAAACTATCCAAACGACACTTTTCAGATCTCACCAACTGCATTAGCGACCGATTAGCGACAGTTCAAAGTAAATAAAAATTGAATGTACGTGAATTCAATTCATTTCACTTTATTCACACTTTATTCACAAAACGAAAATAGTATTGAACAGCTTACATTTTTGTATCTTCAACATCTTTTTGAACGTAGTTCTGACGATTTCAGCGACGCTTGGGAATGGAATGATTATCGTTGCCATCTTGAGATCGCAGACCCTGCAAACGCCATCTTACTTACCAGCTAGGACCGTACACAGCACAGGGGCAGGGGGGGGGGGGGGGGGGGGGGCAGTTGCCCCCTAGCAAGGTGAAAAAGATACCAAAAAGTACTGAGAACCGTACTATTTTTATTTATTTATCTGCTGTTAAAAACGTACTGAGCCCCCCCCCCTTAAATTTGGGGTTACGTACGGCCCTGCTTACTGATAACAAGTTTGGCGTTCACAGATCTTCTGGTTGGTTTAGTTTATCATCCAGTGATAATCATTACAAACACATTTTTCATACGACCAACGAATCCTCGAATGGTATTCCTAATGGAAGACGTAGTAATAGTAATCTCAAACTATCTTGGTTGTATTTCACTTGTCATGTCTTCGTATATCAGTCAGCATTGACAGATATCTAGTGCTGAGCTTTAGACAAAGATACAGAGGTACTGTTTTTAGTTTTTATAATAAATTGTTACAGTATTGTTATATAGTAGTTTATAGTACGACTAGTTAATCAGTGTAAACTGTCATGTGCTACACTCGTAAAATAAAGTTGTTGTTATTATTATATATTATTATTATTATTATTATTATTATTATTATTATTATTATTATTATTATTATTATTATTATTATTATTATTATTATTATTATTATTATTATTATTATTACCAAGAAGTGAGTTATTATATCGGGTCTTACTTTATTTTTAAGAGGATAATTTTTACGAACGCGCGTATTGAGCGCCAAAAACCAATAGCATGGAGAATACGTTTTGTACAAGGCTAAAACTGCTTTAGCAAAGAGTTCAAGTTATTTGTGATGGTCTTTGACCGGTAAAAGTGAAATTAGAGTGTTAATCCAAAGTGAAATTTTGATTTGGGCTAGATCTGTATATTTGCTAGTATTGCTGATATTTTCTCCTTAATTACCTCAAATTTGAAACAAAAAGCAGGAAAATGGCTTTGTACAACGCTAAAATAGCTTTAAGCAGACATTTTACTTTGTTTTTAATAGTTTGTGTTTAGTTAAAATAAAATTAGAGTGTTAATCCAAAGCGAAAATCGAAATTCAAACTGTCCAAAAGGGCTGGATTTTGGCGCTTTTTGCGGATATTACGCGATGTTATAATAATAATAATAATAATATGTTGAAATAAATATCCTATTAAACCATTGGAAATTTTCTAAGGTGTTGAACATTTCCAAAGAAATTAGGTGGAGATCAGTTGAATTTTGATTGAATTTGGAAATTACTTGGAAATGGAATTTCCAAAACATTTAGACCAGTGAATTTGCTAGGTTTCTTTCAGTGCTGATTGAAGAAATAGAAAACGAGCGCGCGTGCTATGTGCTTTATAGCACGCGGGGACTGATCAGAACACGAGAGAAGTGTTAGGAGAAGCACGACGCGTAACGGAGCGTCAAGGAATATTAGTTTGTTTAAAAATCCTGATTTGGAGGATTAAAGTCCAGTGTAATGGAAATAGGTAAATGTCTGTCGGTAGCCATGCAGTACTATGTGATCCAAATGGATTCATATACACCTATTCCAAATATCGTTGTCCGGGCCGAAAACAACAAGCAAGAAGCTGACGACCGCAAAGGACTTTGGGAGTCTCCTAATTAATTAATTTATCCGTGGTACTTGAGAAGTTATCCCTACGAGCGTTGAATAGCAATCATTTGGAACTATTCGGCCATTTGAAAATGCATGTTGTCAAAATGTCTACGGAAGAATAAATGAATAAGGAGAAAGTCCCAATGCCCTTTGCGGTCGTCAGCTTGTTGCTTTCCGCGGGGACAATGGAATAGGTGTATATTTTCGAGGCATATATCCAGTGTAGGGATTTGAGCAATTTTACTCTACGTACGACACCGGGCAGCTGCTCCCAGAAATAACAATTTCTTTGGGATATACAAGGTCATTGTCTTCGTGCACACTGAGATAATGAGGGTTTATCATGTAATTTCAAAACTTATATATAGGAGACATAGGACAAAAACTGATTATCATAGCTGGAAAGAGCTCGTTGAAATTAGTAAAAATGTGAAGTTTGGAAAAGATCGCTTCACAAACTTCATATTTTTGTCCTATGTGTTTTGAAATTACACGATAAACCCTCATTGATTTATCATTTGATCCGAATAATTACAAAGAAAACTCAATTTAATCGAGTAAAAAAAGCGTGCTAAACCTTGCACTCTTCTATTAAATTGGTGGCGGTCTGGGCGGCCCAAAGGAGGATATTTATGGTATCCCGTGATGCTTTGCGCGATACACATATTATCGTATAAATACCCAGCCAATCAGCATTTGTTTTATATGAACTGTGTTGAAAGGTGTTGAAAACATTCCGATATACCAAAACTGGATTTTTGATGAAAAATAACAAGAATGGTGGCAAAAATGTAACAAATATAACAAGAAAGTTGAGGATTCTGTTGTGTTTTTGAATGAAATTGTAGTTGAAGTGTGTGCGCCATCATCACCAAGTGTGTGCTGGGTTTGTTTTCTTCAGCCATGTTTACATAGCCCCATATAAACATATTAGCTAACCAATCAGATTGTGCAAGGCATTGTCCATGCATTTGGCAAATTCACTGTTGAGGTTTAATAACATCAATAATATGTCATTCATTTATTGTACATGTACATTTGTACTGATTTTCTATCTACAGTACGTGATGTAGGATTGTGTACATGGATAAAAGAACATTCTATTCATTCACTGGTTCAAAATGAAATATGAAACAAGTTGAAAAAGTATTTTCTAGTGTTTCATGGACAAGCATGCAGGACTACAAATATCAAAACTCATTTACTGGGGAGATTTTACCCTTGAGACATTAATTAGCAGCCTGATAAAACATGAAAATATACCATGTTTATACAGTTCTGTAAGATTTAAAAAGGTCATTGAAATATTAATAACAGATCACTTATCATACATACATGTCAGAACGACTAGAGAGATTGGAGATTCAAAACGAAATTCAGAAATGATTCAGGAGATTAACCCAAAGGTAAATAAATATTACCAGAAGCAGCACTTGTTACTGCGAAAATCCTTGTATCGCGACCTTTCGTTTTGTATAAACTTCAGCTGGATTTTGGATTTTTCTGTTCCGCCAATATTTTTTTGCACTAATTAGTACTAAATACAATACAAAACAATAGAAATGTCACTATTTAGTACTTTAAATAATGCTGTTTATGCTTGTACTCAAGAAATGGACAGATATAGTGATTGTCGGAACAGAAAAATCCAAAATCCAACTGAAGTTTTCAAAACGAAAGGTCGCGATACAAGGATTTTCGCAGTAAGCTTATGTAATACGATACTTCTCGTATATGAATGTTTATAAAATATCGTCTTTTTGCTGTGTTCAAAACTGGATAAATCGTGGGTCTCTTAGGGTCTTATCGACATTAGTGCAACATCTGGGATCCGAACTTTAACTGTAAGTACTGTGTTATGAAAAAGCTCCACAAATAGCCTCTTAAGAAACTATTTTATTCATGGTATGTTGACGTAGCCGAAGGCGAAAGGCAACTTGACCCGGATTAACCTTTTCGTTATTTCACTCATAAAACTCTTATAATTTCGAATTTTCCCCAAAGATACCAAAATTGATCAATTCAATATACAGATAACACATGTGCATGCAGGTACTTACCATTAGTAGGCTCTAAGTCCATGAAATTTCGTCCTGAAATGTTTCTAAAAACGTACACTTCCTTCCGCCATTTTTGTTTTCGTCACGCGCGAAGCGTGACAAAACAAAGCAGAGCATCACGGGATACCATAAATATCCTCCTTTGGGCGGCCCGTTATTTTCTTTGTATCATGAAAATCCATGTGTTTGAGTCAAATTATTATTCTTTGTGTCACTAAAATCCCTTAAAATTGATATCTAATGTCGAAATGCTTGATATTAATGAATAGAGTAGATTTATGTACCCTTACCAACATGGCGGCCATTTCAGAAGTCGAAATGCTTGATATTAATGAATAAAGTAGATTTATGTACCCTTACCAACATGGCGGCCATTTCACAAACAGATAACAACATGGCGGCCATTTCACAAACAGATAACGAGATGGCGGCCATTTCACAAACAGATAACAACATGGCGGCCATTTCACAAACAGATAACAACATGGCGGCCATTTCACAAACAGATAACAACATGGCGGCCATTTCACAAACAGATAACAACATGGCGGCCATTTCACAAACAGATAACGACATGGCGGCCATTTCACAAACAGATAACGACATGGCGGCCATTTCACAAACAGATAACAACATGGCGGCCATTTCACAAACAGATAACAACATGGCGGCCATTTCACAAACAGATAACAACATGGCGGCCATTTCACAAACAGATAACAACATGGCGGCCATTTCACAAACAGATAACGACATGGCGGCCATTTCACAAACAGATAACAACATGGCGGCCATTTCACAAACAGATAACAACATGGCGGCCATTTCACAAACAGATAACGACATGGCGGCCATTTCACAAACAGATAACGACATGGTGGCCATTTCACAAACAGATAAATATTACATGGCATGGCGGCCATTTCACAAACAGATAACGACATGGCGGCCATTTCACAAACAGATAACAACATGGCGGCCATTTCACAAACAGATAACAACATGGCGGCCATTTCACAAACAGATAACAACATGGCGGCCATCAGTCACAAACAGATAACGATAACGATATGGCGGCCATTTCACAAACAGATAACAACATGGCGATCGCATACAAATTAACCAAAATGTTCAAATGTTCATTTTTAAACAGCTCGTTAACAAAGCAAGGTATTGGATTAGAATTTCGCTAATGTGTTTATTTGTTCCTGCTGTTCAAGACCTGATGTGCAGTTTTCCAATCAATTGACTGGATGTCCTGGTTTGAACTTGGTGAAAGCCACCAATTATTGAACATGATGACTTGCATGTACGCTATACTTTCTTTCAATGAAGGAAGAATTAAAATGTATTTTTTAAAGTAGGACGAAGTGAGGAGGTGAAAACTACGCCCATGCTTTACTGAATTGGAGCACCCAAGGCTAGTGATGCCTTTCAAATTAGATTTCAGTGCTAAGCTGGAACTTCACCTGCTCACAAAACAGCTTTAGTGTTTACATTATCTTTATAATGTCATTTCGATCTATAATCGATCTCTTAACTAGATCAAATATTCTAGAACAGTTTTAGTGTTTACATTGTCTTTATAATGTCATTTCGATCTATAATCGATCTCTTAACTAGATCAAATATTTTAGAAAAGTTTTAGTGTTTACATTGTCTTTATAACGTCATTTCTATAATCGATCTCTTGACTAGATCAAACCGGCATTCTAGAACATTGTATGCAAGATGTAATTCAGTTACTGACAGTCTGATAGCATCCAATCATAATTCAATTCGTAACAGGTTCAACTAGTAACTGGGATAGTGCACTGTGGGTCAAAGCACACAATGTAGACAAGAGGCAATACTTTGAGCAATTTCTCAAAGTGGGACATTTCAGTTGAGTTCAAATCGTTCCTACTTGATTATTATCCGAGACTGGAGATCGTGGAAGATGAATCAGAGCGAAAAGTGTGAAGAGTTTCCTTTTATATTTTACATCGTCAACAATATTGAATTGTTTGAGAAGCCACTCATTGCTGGCTTCTCAATCTTCAACGTCGTTCTTGCAATTTCAGCGACGCTTGGGAATGGAATGATTATCGTTGCCATCCTGAGATCACAAAACCTCCAAACGCCATCTTACTTACTGATAACAAGTTTGGCGTTCACAGATCTTCTGGTTGGGTTATTTTATCACCCTTCTTTAATTGTCATGGTTTTATTTTACCGGCTGCTGAAGAATATTGAAATAATTTGCGTAATCATCAATCTCTTTCTGATTCCTGTATCCTATCTTACTGGCCTTTCACTTATCATGATTGCATATATCAGCATTGACCGATATTTAGCTCTCCGATTAAGACACCGATATAGAGTCATTGTTACGAAAAAACGGGTTCAGATATCGATTGTGGCAACGTGGGTTTTAGTCTTAGCCTTGTTGTTGTTGGCAACGTACTTTAGACGAGAATTAGCGAAACATTGGGAAATCATTACAGGAATAATGGGTTTTATTGTGTTGCTATCAACCTGTACTTTCTACATCAAGTCCTTCATAACTCTTTATCTTTACACATCACAAGTTCACGGCCAACAACCCAACCCATCACAGGGGAACTTTGATGTTGTGAAATACAGGAAAACCTTGAAGACGATGCTGATCATATTTGGATGTCTCGTTGTCTGCCAGCTCCCGCCATTGTGTAGTCTTTTGGTCACAAACCATTTACTTGGATTCACTGTGAGTTCTCTTTCCCTTTCCAACTGATGTCACAACAGTCATCTTTGGACTAAATTCCAGTGTAAACCCATGCAGTCATTTCTCTGATAAGGTTTACAGATATTCGCCAGGCCTGTCGACGACAAACACTGAGGGATCTTTTACATCACTAGTCGATTGAGGAAGGAATGACGTCCCACGATAAAGTTTATATTTGAGGATGACGGTAGATGATGTAATGGCGAAACTAAAAAGTACCATTGTGCAAATTATTGACATTTTTTAAGCTGGCAAAAAGTTTTCTACAATTGATATACATGATGTTAATTTAGTTTTTCTATATCAGAAAAGAATGTTGCTTGGAAAAATATATATTAGTTACGGCAAAACCCACTCTGACGTCACCGAATTAGCATATCACGATTTCAATCCTTTATAATTAACTCGCCAATGCGAAGCTCAAATCACAAAATACTGAACCATCCCACTATTCCGTGTCATACACACTTTTTAAATTAATCTTGTTAATTGTGCGCGAGGAACGCCTGTTAAGAAAGGACGTTGAACAAGAAGCCATTGAACAATAACAGAACTTTGTTTATAACTTTTTGTACTTTAAATCTCCAGAGATTGATTGCCAACCAGCATGAAAGTAGACCAATCAGGATCAACCAATTGTTTATTTAACCACGTTAACTCCAAAGAGCAGGAGGGCTTCCTGTGGTCATGTTATTTTGTAAGCGTTGGGCTTCCTGTGGTACGCTCAACCGTATTTTGTATACACAGGTGTATATGTAGTTCGATTTTCGCTTCAGGAATGGGTTTTAAGAATATCGAACTCCTAATTATACTCAATAAATAAAGATTAGTAGTTGTTTGAGTGCTGTGAGGTGTTTAAAATTTAGGATAAGATGTATATTTAGTGTGTTTTGGGATCGATATATTTTGAGTGCTCACTCCTGCAAGGCAATCATCAGTGTCCTCACCTGCTTTCAGGTCGTTAACGGCCCAGAACATCGATTTTTTTTCGAATGGCATGCTTCTCTTGCTCTTCCTGGGCTTCCTGTGGCTGAAATGGACTGGACACTTCTAACACCAAAAAGCTCATGTTAAGACTCGGCGTCTGCCACAGGCAGTCCATGCCGAGTAATAAAGTAGATAGACGATCTGTTTAAACGACGTTGAGACGTCATGGCCGCCGATAACAAAACATTCCTCATTAGCTTCTCTTGTTTGTACCTCCAACATGGCCGCTCCGATCCCCTATAAAAGTATAGGGGATGTTCGTCGTATCTTTTAGGGGTTAAAATAAGCGATTAGGTATCTTTAAAAAAAATACGCGCCACGCCCATTAAAAACAAAACACTTCCGGTATCTTTTAGGGGTATTTTTGGAAATTTTCGACGAGCATCCCCGATACTTTTATGCTCTTTGTACTTGGAATCTCCAGGGATTGATTGCAATCTAGCAATACAATGAAAGGCCATAATCATATGTTATGACTTATAACGTGCTCCGTGAACTACAAAAGTTCATTTGATGGACATTCAATGACATGGTTTTAGAACAAAAAAAAAAAGACTTTGAAAAGTAGACGTCAGCTTTTCGAGTTTTGCATGACGTCATTGGCCAAGATCATGTTTCCAAGCTTGCTATTGTTTGGAAACGAATGACCGGCAAGGAGTATTCCTAATGAAAACCTTGACAAATTTTTTCGAATTATTCGATCCCATTGCTTTGGTAGTGTATGTTGAAGAAATAGAAAACGAGGCAGCGTGCTTTTAATATTTTAATATTTAAATAAATATTGATATGACTGATATAGAAGCACACGGTAATCCCCAAGTATTTCTATAACTCGATCAAGCACAACTGCCGAGTTTTCTATTTCTTAATTATACTGAATACAATTATGATTTTAACACAAGTTTTCAATTTTGTTTGTTGCAATAATAATGTTTGAATATCTGCGCGCGCGTGCTCTGTGCTCACATAGAGCGGCACGCACCGACCAGCGGCATATGCGGTATGTCTCGCTGCTTACAAGATCTGATGTGATTGGATAATACAAACAATAGAATTCATTATCTACTCGTTCTATGGTTTGGGTTCATTGTTTTATCAGAACGAACGCTAGATTTCTATCATAGCATATGCATCCTTTGGCAATCAGAACGCGCGTTATATCATAGTTCTTTTATAATAAACCGCTATGTAAAACGAACGTACTTTCCCCGCATTGTATGATCCACTTGTGCAACTAGAGAAAAAAGTGCCTCACTCGTATCTTCACAGGAGTTATTCACAATTTTCAAGTACTACAAAGTCAAGTTCTGCACGCACGCTGCGACGTAAATGAGTGTTTTTTCAATAGATTTTGTAAAGCACGCTTTAGCTGAGCCAATCAGATAATTTGTCTGTACTTGGTGCCAACTGACATGCATACGAATCATCCATCGATCATTCTTTAACGTCTTTGATTCCCTTTTGCTTGTGACAACGCGATTGTTGTATAGTCTTTGTGTAGTAAGAAAGTCAGATACTTGAATATGCTTGAAGAAGGTCATTTATTCTTCAGTCTAAGGAACCAATATGGCTCGTAAAAAGGTTGATATCATGTCAACACTGTCCCGCATAATATGACCAGTTTGCCGTATTTTTTACCTCGCTCTCTCCGCGTCAATATTGCTTGGATTTTATTGTGCTTAACACAAATACTAATTCAACTATTCTGCCTTTCGACGGTGTATTAAAAATTATCATTGTAAGCCGCGTTTGTGAATGCCAGTTGATATTCAAACGACACTATTTTCACTAAAACTTTTGCGAAGCGTTATTTTTTTTTAACTTCGTGAACGGCCTTTTATGGTCCTTAGTTCTGACGAGGTGAGATCAAGGAAATTGTTCCAAAATCACCAGTTCATACTTTTGTTCTCAATATTTGGACCCGTCGGTTGTTACGTGATTTGAACAATTTCCTTCTTACCTCGTCAGAATAATACTAGGGACCTTAAAAGGTCGTTCACGAAGTTTAAAAAAAATCGTACGAGGAAATAACGCTTGGCAGAAGATTTAGTAAAAATTGTGTCGTTTGAATATCAGCTGGCATTCACAAACGCGGCTTACATGATAATTTTAAATACACCGTCCAAAGGCAGAATAGTTGAATTAGTATTTGTGTAAGCACAACAAAATCCAAGCAATATTGACGTGGAGAGAGCGAGTTAAAAATACGGCAAACCGGTCATTCATTATGCGGGAACCACCTTAATTGGAAAGATGGCGACCGTACAATTTAGCATATTCCTCAGTTTGCGAACGTATATCAGTACCATGCATTTCGATCTACAAACTTTAAGTTTTTGATTCCCTCACAAGGATTCCTCAACGTCTGTCGACAGGCCAGGCCTCAAATATAAACTTATCAGTCGTGGGACGTCATTCCTTCCTCAATCGACTAGTGATGTAAAAGATCCCTCAGTGTTTGTCGACACGCCTGGCGAATATCTGTAAACCTCATCAGATAAATGACTGGGTTTACACTGGAATTAAGTCCAAATATTGTGGACGTTAGAATGGTAAGAATGATATGGTGTTTACCAGGATCAATACCGGGTCTCCACGAAAACGATAAAGACAGCAAAATACAGCGAAGCAGCAAGCATCCCAAAATGATGCCTATCGTGTTCAAGCTCTTTCTGAATACCTGTAAATTGGGTCCTGATACTGCGTTGGGTACCTGGTCCGACACCGCTGCGGAATAGCGACGAAGAGTTACAAATGAAGCAATGTGAAAAACACATGTTGTTAGCAATAGTATAGCGCCTATTGCTTGTGGTACTATTATATTGGACTCCTTGAACAGTTTACTAGTAATCGCCTCCTTACTGAGAGTCACCAAGACTGTTCCTATGATCCATACAACTATTATCAATGTACGAACTCGCTTTTTGGTCACATTAACTCTGTATCTGTGTTTCAGGGAAATTGCCAGGTATCTATCGATGCTGATACACGCAGACATAACTAACGAAATCAAAGCAATAAATACCTTGACGGCTGGTAAAATCAACGTGGTGTTGCATACACCTTGAACGTTTCTCGTGAGCGATGAGAAAAACTGTGCAATCATCAGTGGATGGCTCACTACTCCTACCAGAAGATCTGTGAACGCCAAACTTGTTATCAGTAAGTAAAATGGAATTTGGAGGTGCTGTGATCTCAAGATGGTAACGATAATCATTCCATTCCCAAGCGTCGCTGAAATTGCAAGAACAACGTTGACTACGATGACGGCAACGGTATATATCTCGACGAAATCGTAATGGTTTGAAATCATGGTCGTAACAAAGTCAAAACAGCCAGATCCATTGCGATTCATTTTGAGTACTTCAAAGCTACGAGAACGCGATCTTAGTGAACAAACCCTAAAGCTAAAACATATTTTATTAAACTAATATTGGTCGAGCCAACATTTCCAAACATGTGATTGGTTCAAAATGTTCTCAAGTATTTTTGAAAGAAGAGATATATAGCTCCTTATACAGATCGTCGTGGATCAAGTTTTTTCCCTCGAGAAAGTTGAAGGGAAACACTCCCACGTATTATATCCACTTATCATTTCTCAGTTGTCTTTCCTGTTTCCAAGTGCTGAGCCTAAGGATGACATCGTTCGTTTGCTGACTGCTGCAAAATCATATCAATGGACCTTTCCGTAGTTGCCCAGAATGCTTCATGATTCTGCGCGTGCAAGCGAGGTCAGGGATAAAAAATATTTAGAATTGATCGTGTATTGAGGAAAATATGACTACTGTAACGAATCAAGAACAGAAAAATTGTTTTTTCTTTGCTTGAGAATTTGCATCTATCTTTGTGATTCTTCTTACGCACTTTTAATTTAAAAGTCTAAGTTTTTTACTGAATTTCTTCATTCTCTCTTAATATTTTTTTATCCCTGACCTCGCTTGCACGCGCAGAATCATGAAGCATTCTGGGCAACTACGGAAAGGTCCATCTCGTTTTCTACCTTTAAAAGTGATTCTTAACGACGTTTTGTTCACCAATGTTGTTTTATGGAACACCATTCAACAACAGGGGTGCCTACCATTTACTCGGAAAAACTGGAAATTCCGGTTTGAAAAAAAAAAGTATGTGTCATTCCGATCGGAAAATTCCGGAAAACTCGGTCTAATGGTACACGCGTCTACGGAAAAAAAAAAAAAAGAGCGGGAAAAGTGGATTACCTCAATCGCTAGACCGAGTTTTCCGAAACTTTCCGATCGGAAAGACACATACCATTTGTTTTTCCAACCGGAATTTCCGGTTTTTCCGAGTAAATGGTAAGCACCCCAGGTAACATGTTTCCACAATGAAGATGGTGATAAAACTCGTCCAGAGATCGATGTTAAATATAATGTTGACTTGATGCTCATCAACGTTATAAACTCTTCGTTTCTCAAGCTGCTCGGCTGCCGTAGGCGCCTTCATATGCAGCCCGAAAAAGTCCTCCATCTGTTGTAAAGCGCATTGGAACGAATGTGAAATACCAGCAATCTTTCTCTCGCCTCAATCCGTCATTTGACGATATTTCTTTGATGCAATCTATAATTAGTTTATAGGACTACGCGCGTGAGGAATAAGGGACAAAACTTTCCGCGAGGCAAACTAAAGCTCAAGTAGCATTTGCATAACAACTTTTATAAGTATAGATCCAAAGTCGAAACGAAATTACATGTAAGTTGAATCTTTCTGTTTCTCAACTAGTCGCATGATTTTTCAAATATTCTCATCAACTTTTAATATTTGTATCCCTTGGTCTCTTGCGCGCACGGAAGCCTCAATCACTCTGTGCAACTACGAGAATGTGTCCGCGCGCGCGCGACATTGCGCAACATGTCGTCACAATTACTTTGCACAATTAAAGTTTAACAAATTACAAAGTTGCAAACGATCAGCTGTCATTATGGGTCTTACGAATAGCCATTGTTTGCCGAAAGAGAACGACAATGCATCTTCTTCATCAAAGCGGTAAAATACAAAACTAGGAAGGGTTATTAATTTCCTTGGTTTCAAGTGTGGCGGCCATGTTGTTTCCTGATTACAAAGCATTCCTCATCATCTTCTCTTGTTTGTACCTCCAACATGGCCGCTGTGCGTCTTTCTACTTTAAATCTCCAGGGATTGATTGCAAACCAGCAATAATCCTGGGAAACAACGAACCGCATTTATTATCTTCCTTCCAAATGAAATTCAAAGACCTGTGTTCTCTTACTTTACGCCAATCTTTATGACTACATATCGTTTTCACAGAAATCTTGAAAGTCAACTAGAAGCGAATCATCGATGGATTGAAGCTTTGGAGAAACAGATAGACAACAAAATGAGGTACAAAATGCACGGCATGTCAGCTAGAAAAACAGTTTTACTGAGCCGTTTTCCGTGTTTAGATAAAGTTAATTGATTGATTGATTGAATTTACAGTCCATGGTGTCTTGCGACCCAGTATCATGCCGGATAAGTGTATTCCTTTTTAGAATGTTTTGCATTTTCCTCATGATAACATTTGGTCAGATTATGGAAAAAACAGTTGGGCTGACAAATTCAGTATTTCTGGTTTGCAAGCAATCCCTGTTCGCTTAAAATACAAAGGCCATGTTGGAGGTACAAACAACACAAGCAAATGAAGAATGCTTTGTTATCTGGATCCAACATGGCCGCCATGACGTCAATTGAAACAAGCAATTCTCTACTTTCTCATAGCACATAATGCTTTGCGCCTTGGGGGATAATACAAAAGAAAATGGTGTTGCATAATTACATGGTTGACAGAATGCTCCCAATTTCTTTTGTATTACCCCTAAGGCGCAAAGCATTATGTGCTATGAGAAAGTAGAGAATATAAAAAAATGGCCGATTTCGTTCGATATCATATTTTAAATTACTCATCAGAACTTATCGTTTGAACACAGAGAATTGAGCATGCGCACTGTCGACGTACAGCTGGAACAATCCAAGAACAACGACTTGACAACAAAAATCACACGCTTTGAAAAAGAAATGGAGATCGTGCGAAGTATGCTAAAACAGAGTGAAAAGGAGGAGGAGAGGTTGCGTATGGAGCTCATCATAGCTTACAAGGAGCTGAGGTATGTTCGTATCTAATAATGGAGGGAGGGGAGCTAAATAATATATTCTATTTATATTCTAATTATATAAATTTCTTCTCACTCATCCGTTAGATATATTTACACTTTGAAATTCTTAGATATTTTTAATTGTAATTAGCTCCTAGATACACGTACATCTTTGGAACGAACACCCCAGCTCAACGATGTCTTTCGTGTCTAAATAAAGTTATACAATGCTTATGTACAATAGCTAGTCTCCAACACTGACAGAGGATCATTGAAATGACGAAACAATACTACTACTACTACTACTACTACTACTACTACTACTACTACTACTACTACTACTACTACTACTACTACTACTACTACTACTACTACTACTACTACTACTACTACTACTACTACTACTACTACTACTACTACTACTACTACTACTACTACTACTACTACTACTACTACTACTACTACTACTACTACTACTACTACTACTACTACTACTACTACTACTACTACTACTACTACTACTACAACTACTACTACTACTACTACTACTACTACTACTACTACTACTACTACTACTACTACTACTACTACTACTACTACTACTACTACTACTACTACTACTACTACTACTACTACTACTACTACTACTACTACTACTACTACTACTACTACTACTACTACTACTACTACTACTACTACTACTACTACTACTACTACTACTACTACTACTACTACTACTACTACTACTACTACTACTACTACTACTACTACTACTACTACTACTACTACTACTACTACTACTACTACTACTACTACTACTACTACTACTACTACTATACTATAATAATAATAATAATAATAATAATAATAATAATAATAATAATAATAATAATAATAATAATAATAATAATAATAATAATAATAATAATTTATTTCTTCAATAAAAATAAAAATAAATAAATCAATCAAAGCAAGAATGTTACTCTAACCCGGCCAAACGGGACTTCGGGTATCCCTAGAAAAATCACACGGAACAATGGTCTAATTAACAATTAGACAGCGAGTCCGAGTTGGCTAATTGTTTTAGTTAAACTAGATAGTTATGGCTTAGGGGCCGGATATCCCCTCCCTCACTGGCCTTTTGGTTAGGACCTAGTTTTATGTAGCACCGGGATAGCACGGGCGGGGCCGAAATCTTCACCCTTTACGTAAGTCGATTCGATGTATCAGCTTCTTAGAATGTCTCGGGAGAATCGTTCCATTATTTTTTTTCGGTCTATTTTTTTTCTTTTTTATCGAGTTTTCTTTTGCTTTCGGCCAATGGTTACCATGGTGATTCGCTACTAGGGGACTATCCTTTAGACCCCTAGTAGCGTAGCCAATCAGATTGCAGGATATGTGATAGACCAAGTTTGTTTATACTAATAGGGCTTCCTGTGGTAGAGATATGACTGCTTTTGGTATTGTAGCACCGGGATAGCACGGGCGGGGCCGAAATCTTCACCCTGTGGTAGATGTATCAGCTGAATGTCTCGGGAGAATATTGTTTTTTTTATTTTTTTATTTTTTCGAGTTTTCCTGTGGTAGATACGGGTATTGTATTTGGGCTTCCTGTGGTATTATATTGTATTTGGGCTTCCTGTGGTAGATAGATATGAGTGATGCTCCCTGTGGTAGAGTATTGCGGGTATTGTATTTGGGCTTCCTGTGGTAGATAGAGTGATGCTGGTATTATATTTGAGCTTCCTGTGGTAGATAGAGTGATGCTGGTATTATATTTGGGCTTCCTGTGGTAGATAGAGTGATGCTGGTATTATATTTGGGCTTCCTGTGGTAGAGTGTTGCGGATATTGTATTTGGTCTTCCTGTGTTAGGGTGTTGCGGTTATTATATTTGGGCTTCCTGTGGCAGAGCGTTGCGGGTATTGTATTTGGTCTTCCTGTGGTAGGGTGTTGCGGTTATTGTATTTGGGCTTCCTGTGGCAGAGTGTTGCGGTTATTGTATTTGGGCTTCCTGTGGCAGAGTGTTGCTGTTCATATTTGGGCTTCCTGTGGCAGAGTGTTGCGGGTATTGTATTTGGACTTCCTGTGGTAGGGTGTTGTGGTTATTGTTTTTGGGCTTCCTGTGGCAGAGTGTTGCGGTTATTGTATTTGGGCTTCCTGTGGTAGAATGTTGTGGTATTGTATTTGGTCTTCCTGTGTTAGGGTGTTGCGGGTATTGTATTTGGGCTTCCTGTGGCAGAGTGTTGCGGTTATTGTATTTGGGCTTCCTGTGGTAGAGTGTTGCGGTATTGTATTTGGGCTTCCTGTGGTAGAGTGTTGCGGATATTGTATTTGGGCTTCCTGTGGTAGAGTTTTGCGGCTATTTCCTGAACGCTTGTATTTCTTCCAGATGTTCTCGCAACAATCTGCAAGCCACTGATCAGTTGAAAATCCATCTCGAAGCGGTTTACGACGAGAAAACGCGGCACAACGCGGTACGAAATATCGAAATCACTGAAGAACAGCTAAAAGTTACGTCTGTTTGATTTGTCATGAAATTCTTTATTAAAACCCCTTTTATTTTTCCTCATTTTCCTCATATAAAACGTATTCTATAAATCTACAGAACCAAAAAAAGATGGCGGCTGGTACCACAATCCTTTGCGCGCCAAAACAATACGTCATTTTTAACCTCTCATCAGAATGAACATGAAGGTTTTCTGATACCAGTTCTATTTATTGGGACCTCAATGTTGAGGTCCGCAAAGGATTGTGGTAAATATTAGCCTCTTTTTACAGTACAGTGTTTTATCGTCAGTTAAAATAACTATTCCTTATCAAAGCTACCATTTCACAGTGCACATCGGTGCAAAGCTGATTTTGACAATTGGTTGCTTAACTTGGGCCCAAGAATTCCTCAGTTCTCCCCAATCTTTGTCTAAAATGTTGGCCGCAATGTTTGGACCGACGATTTTGTTAAAATAATAGCTCTTGCGCTAAATCCTCGTATGGACTTCCGTGCTTGTCTGCGCATGTGCTCCAGCAATAATCGTGGTCTCGTATTTCAAAATGAGGCCTCCCAAACGTCCTAACAACTTTGTAGTACATATCAGCGAAAAGCTTACATCGGCGTTCTTCTTTATTGATTCCTTGGAAAAAGTACCAGACTTCCAACAAGGCACTCAGAAACCGTTTCCGGCGCACGTGACTGAATAAGTGCTTGCACGTGGTCTTCATGTCCGCGAGGAATCCGTCGTCACATAAGTCACGTGTCCAGTTAAAGTGATGTCCCTGTCGTAGAGAAAGACAAATATTTTAGCATTGAAATGGCTTTCCAGTTTCAACCAATCACAAACATGGAAAACTCTAATCGTCCAATCATATGCGACCTCTGATATGTTTGACAGCTGTCGTTTTTTTATTCGCTTTGTTTTGTCAGTTTGATCAACAACAACAAAAAATTAAACAAAGTAAACAAAATCTATCTAAAACTATAATGATAAATGTTCGTAAATGTGACGGTATCTGTTCAAAAAAACTTCATTTTTAACCAAAAACATAAAAGGTTTTGCGTGTCTTTATTTTGTTTTGTTTTTGACAACAACCTGAAGGATTTAGTCGCCTTGATGGTGCAACCACCAGTAAACCCGCCGCTTCATAGTATTCGATTCATTTATTCAAATTACTTGGTCTTTCTAACGATTACTTTACTCTCTTCTGAAACAATCAATTGAATTGAATGAACCTCGAAACAAGAGAAGCAATTCAAATGGAAGAATAGAACGATAAAATGTTACATCGAAATCTGTCAGACTTTTCAGTGAAATGTATTCTGAGTTTGCCGATACTTTCAGAGCGGCCTTTCAGAATGGCACATTTCTGGTTGGTTCGTAAAATATTAGAATAAAACTGCAATTGCTCAATTACTTGAAATTACTAAAAGGTTGCATGGTCGACGTTAATCGAATTTCTAAAACATAATATAGAATATTATAGCATTGAAACGTTGCATGAAATTGACGCCTTTTTGTTGCTCAAAATTCAAAATTATTAAATTTGCTCTCTGGTCGTTTTTCTTTCAGTTTTACTCTATCTAGAATTCCTAATTATTGCATGTAGGTTTGCTGGTTGGCACAAATAGTCTGTCAAGATGCATACACGCACGCTTTTGATTTATTTTCCAGTCAGTTCTCGCTTGTCATAATAATCGATCCAACGTGATTCGCTCTCAGAATCGAGACGAAACTCAACCAAGTCTAATACTCACACATCCATAGCAGATATCATGTTTATTACACGCAGGCGTGAATCGTCCTTTATACGGCGTTGCTATTCCCAACGGCACACTGCAGCCATTAGAATACTGGTCCGCCAGACACTGACGCGTAGAGTTGGTGAATCTAGAAGTGGTTCTGAAACGGTGGAGAGAAGCGTGCCGACAATTTGTAGGCAAACCGGCAATCAGAAGAAGAAGAAATAGTTCTGTGAAAGAAATCGTGCCTGTTTGTAGGAGCATCCAGATCACTGATTCGCCACGCAAAAGCAAGTTTCCATGGAAGCCCTGGAGCCGTTTTAGGAATCCATTCAAATGTTCTTTTCAAAACGGACCTGTCGAAAACAGACTTTGATTGAGTTTGATTTCGACTGAAGTTTACAGCTTCTTTCCTTTCGAAGAAAATAATAATATTAATTTAGTTTATGTTTTGAAGAAAAGAGGAGAATTACATAAGCCGATCTTATGTTGTTAATTACAAAATGGATAAACAATTTTTCGAGGGATATTTCTTCTCTTTCGTCGAAATCTATTGAATAGATGGAGGATTTCCCGTTTGCTTACCAGTAGGATGATGTGAAGTCAATGGCATCCGCCACAAAAAGGTCTGATTCTTGATCGCTTTGACTACAAATCACTGTCCATGATGCGAAGCGGGTCTTGTCGGATAAATTCTATGAATTGTTTATGACTTCAACGCTGGTCGATAGCACGTGGGCTCGGGTACCTGGAAACGAGGCAAGTACGCACTTGCGCAGAACGATCACAAGATGGAAAAACACTGCGATTCAAACATGTGTTATTCGAAACAACAATTAAGGCTTTGATTATCATACTTTATTGTAGTTGTCAAATGCCTTCCAAATTGGGAAAACACACAAAAAAAATACTCTAATAGAATACAGCACATTTCCTGGAAACATTTTTATATAAAAGTCTCAAACCAACACGTTTTCAGAGTGCATTCAACTGGCTTCTTTTTTAAGTCTGGTTTGAGAGAAATGGCCGGAAAAGCATCACGTGATTTCATTATCAACACTGTCAGTATTAACCAATCAGAAACAGCGTCAGTTTTCCTTTGTCCAATCACTGATTCCTTGACTAAAAACGGTGTTCTGCTGTGTCGAAGCTCTCGTCCTCATGGAGTGCGTTTTAATTTTCAAAAGTTCGAAACTAGTCGAGAGTTTTACAAATGTCCATTTTATAGAGCGGTGAGAAAAGTGCTGCGGCTTTGTGAACGGGACATGAAATCATAATTTTAAAACGCATCCTTGTGAACTGGACCTATAAAGGTATACACTGACGCGGGACCACTTTTCGCGCAACATTGCGTTACGTTGATGTTACCGGAGGAACATGGCCTTGTTGGACACCATTCAAACAGACAACATGTTTCCACGATGAATATTGCGCTCAGCACAAATCACGGGTTACTGCAACACGTTAGGTAGGCGTTGGGAAAAAGAGCATCGCTCCATGCATCTACTATAGTACAGAGAGCCTCGTGCTCTTTCTCACACTGTTCAGTATTCAATCAGCCGGAGTACTTGGATCTAATTCTACCGTACCCTTTATATTATAATATCATAGTTTTATTTTATTTACAAATTATACGAGTTGCATGCCCTTGGTCTTTAGGAAGACGTAAAACAATTCCATCATCAATTCATGCAAGCTTTGTAAGTTGCGTTTATGTTTCTACCTCGCGCGTATTTTGTGGATTTATTTGTTGAAAGTTCCTGTCACAAAGAAGCTTCTGCAAAACTCGCAAAGCTCATTTACTGCAGACAATGTGTTGCCCCAAGAACAACATAGTCAACATGTTCGATATGTTTTCATATTTCATCAAACTAACATGCTCAATAGTTCATCCTTCTCGCTCGCTGCATTCGTCCTGAATTACTGCAAACTTCTGTTGTCCCAAGAACAACACAGTCATCGATATGTTTTCATATTTCATCAAACTAACATGCTCAATAGTCCATCCTTCTCGCTCGCTGAATTCGTCCTGAATTATAAAGATTGATTGATAGCTGTCATTCATGTTTGCTGCGTGTCAATGGGGTTCATAAAAGGGACAACACGTTGGTACTGGTATTTGTACATTTATGCCATACAGTTCCGTTAAGTCGTTCAGAAATCCAAGGTCACTCTTTGGGTCCAAACCGACCCTTCGGATCACCTCTGAAGAGAGTATTCTGTCGGGCGTAGAGGCTACTTCGAATAAGGCTTGAAATAACGTGTTGTTTAAGTGAACGAAATATCTGAGGAGAAAATGAACATGATAATCAAGAGAAGGAAGAAGAAAAGAATCGACAGCAATAACATCATTTACTCAAAAGTGCATCTACTCACGAAGAAACCTACCAACAATAGTACTATACCATCACCAAACCACCGACAACACTCACCACCACAATCATCAATAACAACACCAACAACACTCACCACCACCACCACCAATAACAACAACACCAACACTCACCACCACCATCACCAATAACAACAACACTCACCACCACCATCACCATAACAACACCAACAACACTCACCAACAACACTCACCATCACCAATAACAACAACACCAAAAAACACTAACACCACCACCACCACGAACACCATCACCAAACCACTGACAACACTCACCACCACCATCACCAATAACAACAACACAACACCATCACCACCACCAATAACACAACACCAACAAACACTCACCACCACCACACGAACACCATCACCAAACCGACACACACTCACCACCACCATCACCAATAACAACAACACTCACCACCACCATCACCATAACAACACCAACAACACTCACCAACAACACTCACCATCACCAATAACAACAACACCAACACTCACCACCACCATCACCAATAACAACACACCAAAAAACACTAACACCACCACCACCACGAACACCATCACCAAACCACTGACAACACTCACCACCACCATCACCAATAACAACAACACAACACCATCACCACCACCAATAACACAACACCAACAAACACTCACCACCACCACCACGAACACCATCACCAAACCACCGACAACACTCACCACCACCATCACCAATAACAACAACACTCACCACCACCATCACCATAACAACACCAACAACACTCACCAACAACACTCACCATCACCAATAACAACAACACCAACACTCACCACCACCATCACCAATAACAACAACACCAAAAAACACTAACACCACCACCACCACGAACACCATCACCAAACCACTGACAACACTCACCACCACCATCACCAATAACAACAACACAACACCATCACCACCACCAATAACACAACACCAACAAACACTCACCACCACCACCACGAACACCATCACCAAACCACCGACAACACTCTCACCACCATCACCATATTGCGCAGTGTACCACCACCATCACCATAACAACACCAACAACATCCACCAACAACACTCACCATCACCAATAACATTGACACAACACTCACCACCACCATCACCAATAACAACAACAAAAAAAAAAAACATAATCACCACCACCACGCACATTTAAACCACTGACACTCACCACCACCACCATCACCAATAACAACAACACAACACACACCACCACCAATAACACAACACCAACAAACACTCACCACCACCACCACGAACACCATCACCAAACCACCGACAACACTCACCACCACCAATAACACCACCATCAACACTCACCACCACCAATAACACAACAGAATACTACCACCAAACCACCACCGACAACACTCACGACCACTACAAACACCATCACAAACCACCAATAACAACAACCAATAATGCCATGGAACAGAAACTTCAAGAAATTCTCAGTTGCATATTGCGCAGTGTACCTCGTGTACATCTTTTCATCATCCATAACTTCTCCTCCATTGATCAATTGATCTCTCCTATTAAAAGAGAAATGATAATCACTACACGTTGCACATTTATATGACACCTATTGTAACTTCAAAAGGTGTCACATGTTCTCTAACACCACTGTTCGAATAAGAGTTAGGGCACAAAGTATGTGTGGCCTGACCTATACTACTAAGTGTTCCCGATTAGTGGAGCACTTGTGCTCTGCTAGAAGACGAGACACTCAAATAAAGTTGTTATTATTATTGTTATTATTATTATTATTATGATGATGATGGCATCATTTCATCATTGTCAAACTGCATCACAATAAATTTGTTTGCAGAATTCTCTCTCAGTTCTTCGTAGTTATTCTTCTAGTATATTCCCCCGCCATGAAGCCATATCAATCAATCAGATCAATCAAGGGGACACAGTAGAAATTGGTCTATCTGTGGTACTGACGTATTTGCGGTTTCCATAAGGAGTGCACGTGGGTTCATTCATTATTCAGGCACATTTGTCCACAGGCAGCCCAACCATTAATTCTGAGGATATACAATGTATGTATGCATGCATCTTTGGGCTCCCTGTGTTGTTTCGCATGGAATCGCAAGCGTTTACGTACATTGTAGTCTCAGAAGAAATGGTTTGGTTGCCTTTGGTTTGTCCTCCAGCTTTACAATTTCCTGAGCCCGCACGCTCTTATTATAAAAAAATGCAAACATGCAAGCAGCACAGGAAGCCCAATTTATTCTGTGTGCCTTGCTAAGATAAATCACTGTTACATACCGGTATATGTCCAGCATTTCAAATCTTTGTCTGTCTGAATAATTAGGGTGTACCATACTACTTAAGTGGCCTTTGGCGCGAATATTTTGATTATCAATATAAACATCCCACACTTCATCTTTGCTTTCAAATATCTTCTCAGTGGTACCTGTAATAATTGATAAGACATCACAAGTATTGACAATACAGTCAACGCTCATCTTAATGACACCTCACTATTGTGGACACAATAGTGTCCATGATGTCTATTATGAAGGAGTGCTGGGTACCCGGCCGGCTAAAGCTTTTACTAAACACAATCTTGGATATTGTGGACTCTCATTATTGTGAATGCAATAAATTCGACCCAAGAGTGTCCACTTTGACTGTATTTAGTGTGAAGAAATATCATGACATTTTAATGAAGATACAAGGAAACTAGCGAGAGGCACAAGGGAGGGATAAACAACCCTACAGACCCTACAAGAGTCTGAAGAAGTAGAGACAAGAGCAGGGCTCTCAGTACAAGCTGTCATCTGTCAAGAACCAGACTTGTTCAAAGTTTTGGGCAAGCTATATTTCTATATCTACTGAGATGGGATAGACACTGCTACATGTTGAAATGGGACTGTCAAGAAATATGAGGAAGCAATACACATTCCTACAATCCAACATGTAGACAACCTCCTCCCTACAGTTCCTAAGTCACTTACATGCAACATATTTGTGCTCGTTTTGCAAGGTGTCCAGGTCACATACGTTGGTGAAAAACAGTGGGTTACTTCCAGTTTCAAATCCAAAGGGAATTCCATGGCTGGCCAGCAGACATGCACAGTAAACTACAACAAAAGACATATTCCCAGGGTTAGACATGATAAAATCAAGGAGGTGGAAATAGATTGGACATGTATTGAGAAGGGAAACCATCTAATGATACAATAATTGTGTTTACATGGGCACCACCATGAGTATTCATTACCTACCTCTATAACAAGCTACCCCCACAGGGGGTGGGGAGAAGAAGAGTATTCTCTTTTGTAGTAAAACAAACTTCCAGAGGATGAACATTTTCTCTCCAAAGAAATTTATAAATTGAGGAAAGCAGCCAGCTGGATGAGTGATCTAAAGAAACAGAAAATAGTATAGAAATTGCACTTATAGACAAATGTGAATGAACCAATCCAGTAGAACCTCGTTTGCACACGTGGGAAGAGTTCAAGACAGTGGCGAAGCCAGGGTGGCTTTCAATTGAAAGTGTAGACACAAGCAACCGATCGAGGCAAGAGTGCAATCGAGGGGCTATTGCCTTTATGATCTTTGTTTTTTTTTGTGTAGGCACGTGCCTTTTTGGCAATGGGGTAACTATGCCACTGCAAGATATGGCACTTGGGGTACAAAATAGGGAGGTTGAAGTTTATTCTGACATTCCAAATCCAAGGATTATATATATATTATATATATACCTTTGTGCTTGAGACAGCAGGGAGTTAGAGTAACCATGTAAGGTTCAGATGTTGAGTTCTACTGTACATGTACATGTATGTTACCTGTTACCTATCTTCTTCACCCTAAAACAACTACTTTGATTGACAAACATCTAGAGTTTGTATTCACGAAAGAACTGCATATGAGAATGATCCACTGAGGCTGTGTGTATAATACTGTATGGGACCAGATGAAATTGAGACCAGTACAACGTTGGTACGTTCAGGCCTACAGACTGTGTTAACACAGATCTATGCAATCCAGAAGTTTCAATCCAAGTTTCAATCCATAACAATACTGTGTATACACGTCTGTTCTGGTACAACTTTTTACTGATCCTCAATATTGTCCAGTTAGTGCTGTGTAAATGGTGTGTAAAGTAAGTGTGCAAAGTCTTACTTTTAGAACAGGGATTTCTTCTAGTCCTGGTAGGTGTTCAGGAAGAGGTGATGCCACAAAGTTATTCCTCACAATGCAGTGTTTAAAACTATCGTAGTAGTTCTCAAGGTCCCCATAATGACCAGGGTTATCAAGTTGTTTTCTGCAAATCAGCAAAATGAATATCGTTATGAGAAAATATGCTGTACCTTGGAAAGAACTTATAAAAAATGCAAGTAGAAATACAGTTGAACTTCTCACAATGGCCACTTTATGGGGGGGGGGGGGGGGGGGGGGGGTACTTGGTTAAAAAATGGTTAGGTATGTGCGGCGAGATGTTCAGACCTGGACCCTGTTTTTGGAATTTGTCACTCGAAAACCTGGATTTACGAATTTCCCAAATAAAAAACCCTGGATTTATGAATTTTTATTGACGATCTGATACGATGCATTCGTCAGGATATTTTGCCAGACTAACACTCTAACACCTTTACGTCTGACTGACGCCATTATTATTGTTCATGCAGAGTTTTACTGAAACGCTGATACCACATTATGTAAATTATTAAAAATTAATAAATGTTTTTTAGGCTATAACCTGGATTAATGATTTTTATGCGTTCATTTTACCTGGATTAGAGAATAAAATGGCCCAAAACCTGGACCCTGTACCGCCGCACATATATATCATGTAATTATTGGGAGTAACCCCCCCCCCCATTTGTAGAGGTTCAACTGTACATGCATGTAAGGCAAGGGGCTTCAGATAAATGTAGTAACATGTACATACATGTATATAAACCACTACTAGCAGGAAACTCTAAGTGACATATATTATGGATCTACACAAATAGTTGTATTCCCTATCCATAAGGACATCCATAAGACGCTTTAAAACAGATTCAAGAAACTGTAAGTACATTGTAGGTACACACACATGCAGACAACCAGAAAAACTTACGTGACTTCATCTTCAAGGAATGGTAAGTGTTCATGTAGAGAGGTGTATCTTGCACATATGATCCCCACAGACTTCATACGTGATCCTCTTTCTTCAACATTGTCAACGGTGATTCTCTCAAAGCAGCTTAGTCCAAATAGATTGTCTTTTGTTTTAAAATATCTGAATTGAAAGTTAAAGTAAGAACTTTAATAAAAAAATCTAATAGAAAGATAAATAATATTAATATATAATTATCAATGAAATATCTATATTTCTCTTCTTCGAAAAATTGATATCTTCCATATCGTAAAGTAAAAATAATTTCAAAACAAAAAAATAAAACTGTCTTCATCGATGATTATATATTAAACAGAATATTACATGGTCGCTTGGAGATACAAATTTATCTTCTTATGTTGAATATTTTTCACTCGTTTAAATTTGCTGCACTCACTCGTGAGAGATATTATCAAGACTCGAAGATAAAAACCATGTAATATCCTCTATTTAGCTTTTCATCAAAGAAGGAATGAATGGTTAAATGACCGAAAGAAAAGATGGATAGATAAATGGTAAGTAATTGAATGGATGAATGAATAAAATGAATGGGTAAATATGTTTTTTTGTGTAGGAGTGAGTGTTAAGTAGCAGACGTTTTTGTTGACATTAGGACGGCACGTGCACTGATGAATAATTTTCAAAACGAACGTGGACGTCTGACGGCAATCTACAACAGCATTTCACCGGTTTTCACGTCGTAGATTGCCGTCACATACGGACATCAAGGTCCTTTTGAACATTATTCGTGTAAACAAAAACGTCTGCAGCTTAAAGTGCCTATCACCCCTGTGAGATTGTTTTAAAAATCTATTCAATATAAGCTGAATAGTTGGTGGGTTCAGTATTTTGTGATTTGAACCTTGCATTTATGAGTTATAGAGGTTTGAAATTTGATAACGTCAACCCAGGAATTTGCCATAACTTATTTAGACTTTTTCAAATGGGGAAAAAGTTATAAAATCATTTATAAAGACTGTGAAAATATTCCGTAAGTTTTCAAATGTCAATAATCAACACAAGGGCGTTACGTTTTTGTATAATAAATGAAGTCTTAGTAGACGTCATCAAATTTGCATATTGAGATTTCAAACCTCTATAACTCATAAACGCAAGGTACAAATCACAAAATACTAAACCTATCAACTATTCAGCTTGTATTGAATAGATTTTTAAAACAATCTCACAGGGGTGATAGGCACTTTAAGCTCTATATTATGTGACAAAATCCACAACAGCTAATCCACAGGGAACCCAAATTTCACCACAGGAAGCCCATAAACTGATATATTTTGAAATAGTTGGGCTCCTTGTAGGGAAATGAACAAATTTGGATCCCCTCCCCTCCCCCAATAAAAACAATGAAATAACTACATACATAAAATCTTGCATAATAGTGTGCGATCCACTTGCTAAAGCCTTGAATTCTACTTCACATAGATTAACATCTCTGGGATATTTCCATTCTACGATGTTTCCTGCAAAAACAGCAGAGAAATCTGGTGACACAGGAATCCCACTCCAAACCCATATACATGTCAACTTAAACATAATATATTTAAAATGCACAAGCAATTCCATTGTATAACAAAAGCAATAAAAATGAATAACAATAAAGACCAATGTAAACAATTATAACGTAATTTCACTCGGAAAATCGCCTATTTCACAACTCCCCAACTAAGATCATTTCCGGTCTGTAATCGAGCTATGTTTGGCTATATATAAATGGAAGTTTTTGGCTATATATGGAAGTTTTATATCTGCAAAATGCACCCGACTTAAACTAGTTGATTGTACACTTAATTGAGGCAACTTAACCTTTAAAAAATGCATTTTAGAATCGCTATATCTTGGACAAGTTCAGTGATATTGAATTTACCCTGAAACATAGTTTAATTAATAAGCTTAAGCTGATTTGCCACAGTATATATAGAAGAGTTCAGTTGTTGACTGAAACGAATAATCGCTCTGTTAAACTATCTATGTAATTGTTTATCTATTGTATTGTACGTTCATGTATTTATTTTTGTTCGCCTGAATGATTTCATATACGAAGGAAATCAAATCATATGATCGATCGACACAAGAAAAACACAAAATATATATTGATGTTAAAACGATGTTAAAATAACACAACGCACAAAAGACTGAGTACCAAAACTCCCAGAAAACGTATTTTGATTACAAAAACAAGATAACATTGTATAGAAAACGTTGCAAGTTCTCACCTTTTCGTGTGTCGAAATGGACCACAAACACGGCCGCAATCAAATCAAGTACGTTATTGGGGCTCTGAGAAAATAGATCTTCGCCATTTTCTAGAGTTAGAGAGGAAGGTCTTTGAAGTTCTTGGTGAAGGGATTCTTGGTTAACTTGTCCTCTTGGATCGTACGTAGTGACGGGAAGTTCTTCGGCTTCGACAAGCGGCGAATCGTCCGCCATGTTGGACAGTACTTCCTATTTCCCCCCGACCCTACTCTACTTGGTATGGAGGTAGACTAGTAGGGGAGGAGTAGGTGCTTGGTTTCGGCTAACTAAGAAAAATATATATTTGAATGTAAGTACATTGTGCGTATCGAATCAATTTCCTATAGCTTCAGTGTATGCTTCTATATTTTTAGCCATTTTAGTTATTTATATTTATATTTGTTGAAGTTTGCTGGGTTTGGTGGGTTGAAAGCTGTTGGGTTCCCTGTGCTTTCGCTGTCACAAAATATTGCGGGCTCATCACCGTTGGTTTATATAAAACGTAGCAATGTCTGATTCAACGGCAGTATTAATGAACGACGTTGGAGATCCACAGAGACAAGTTTATCTAGATTACAATGCTACAACTCCTGTTGAAAACACTGTCCTTCAAGCTATCCATGATGCATTGCGAGATGCGTGGGGAAATCCAAGCAGTTCTCATCCACTGGGGAGAAAGGCACACCAAGTTATTACTGAATCACGTGACTCTATTGCTAATATGATTGGCTGTTTAGGTGCTGAGATTATATTTACTTCCGGTGGCACCGAAGCAAATAACATGGTGTTCCACTCAGCGCTTAATTATTATGAGAACTTTATCGCATCCCCGGCAGTGAATCCAGATTTGAAGGGCTCAAAGCCACAGTTCATTATCTCCAATCAGGAACATGACTCAGTTTGTCTGCCAGTAGCACGCTATAAGGAGATGCTGAAAGCAGAGGAGTGTATAGTTAATGTTGCTAAGCATTCTGGGATGGTTACCGCCCAAGATATCAAAGATGCCGTCAAGCCTAACACATGTTTGGTGTCGGTTATGCTGGCAAATAACGAAACAGGTGTCATTCAAGTAAGTGTGCCATGTTATCATTGTCATCGTCATCATTATCAACATCACCATAATGTTGGGTTCCCTGTGCTATCCCAAGCAACTTCATTCAACAACTGATTATCACCTAGTACTTAATTATTTTGATGCCCCTGAACCTCTACTTTCTTCCCATGTCGATTTGGCGGATTTCCAGCCTTTTTCAACAGTGGAAAATTTAGAATTTGGAATTGTCACATGGACTGGAACGAATTTCAATTCGGATGGTGGATCAATCTGAAAACTATTTTTCTACTTTCTTCCCATGTCGATTGGGGGGGATTTCCAGCCTTTTTCAAAAGTGGGAAATTTGGAATTAGGAATGGTCATGTGGACTGGATCGATTTCATTTTGGATGGATGGTGGATCAATCTGAAAACTATTTTTTGACATACATGCAATCAGATTGGTAGTTGATTATTTTGATGCCTCTGAACCTCTACTTTCTTCACATGTCAATTTGGGGGGATTTGCAGCCTTTTTCAAAAGTGGAAAATTTGGAATGGTCATGTGGACTGGAACGATTTCATTTGGGATGGTGGATCAATCTGAAAACTATTTTTTGACATACATGCAATCAGATTGGTAGTTGATTATTTTGATGCCTCTGAACCTCTACTTTCTTCACATGTCAATTTGGGGGGATTTGCAGCCTTTTTCAAAAGTGGAAAATTTGGAATTGTGAGATGAACTGGATCGAATTTTAATTCGGATGGTGGATCAATCTGAAAACTATTTTTTGACATACATGCAATCAGATTGGTAGTTGATTATTTTGATGCCTCTGAACCTCTACTTTCTTCACATGTCAATTTGGGGGGATTTGCAGCCTTTTTCAAAAGTGGAAAATTTGGAATTGTGAGATGAACTGGATCGAATTTTAATTCGGATGGTGGATCAATCTGTAAACTATTTTTTGACATACAATCAGATTGGTAGTTAATTATTTTGATGCCCCCCAACCTTACTTTCTTCCCATGTTGATTTGGGGGGGGGGGGGGGGGGGGGGGTTATTTGCAGCCTTTTTCAACAGTGGGAAATATTTGGAATTTGGAATGGTCATGTGGACTGCAATGATTTCATTTCGGATGGTGGATCAATCTGAAAACTATTTTTTGGCATACAATCACTGAGTTTGTTAGTTGATTATTTTGATGCCCCTGAACTCTACTTTCTTCCCTACCGATGATATGCATTCAAGTCTTACTTGCTTACTAATACATTACAAAGTTGACTTTGTTGTCTATTAACTGCATATATTGTAAATAAGATTAATAGTATTACTTGATTTTAGTTGACATCATTTCCTGTGTCATCTAGAATTGTTATCACGTGATGATATAAAACACATATACATCATTTTCTCCTCAGCCAATTTCTGCAATTGCTCAAGCTATCAAAGGTCTTCAGAATGAAAGAGACAAGGCAGGTCTGCCAAGGATCCTTATTCACACTGATGCAGCACAAGCAATTGGAAAAATTCACGTTGATGTTTCAGAACTTGGAGTTGACTACCTGACAATTGTTGGACACAAGTTTTATGCCCCACGAATAGGTAAATATCACAAATTATAATTAATAATTTTAAGTACATAATTTCAATAAGTTTCTCATTATAGATGTTATAACGATGTTTTCTACATCTACATCTACATTTATTTTGTCAGCAGAAACTATATACATGAGTACAGTTATCACGCGATGATATAAAACACATACATGTATATATACATCATTTTCTCCTCAGCCAATTTCTGTTTTAAGCTTTAAGTCTGTTCCAGCACTCGCAAATAGATCCATTGGATTACTGGTTGTAATACAAGTTTCTAGAGGCCTCATCCACCAGTAACTTAGGCTCTAATCCAGCAAGCCGGCCTCAATGCTGGGAGTTCAGGCCATACACACTGGCAACTACATGCCCTACTCTTAGTTGAACAGTGGTGTGGGTGCTTTTACGTCTCTCCAGTGCAATGTAATGGAGTGTAGAGAGATGTTACAATCAAACGTTCCATATACAAGATTCTTTTAGATTCCAGCTGCATTTGAAGCCTGCCTGGGTTTCAGCAGCAATTAATGCAAGCATAAGCTCAAGGAGGTCAATACTGCTCCATTTCGTATGCTTGAGTTTGGCCTGCTTTCACATGACATGAGTTTTGTTGCTTGTGCAAACTCTGCTTGGGTTGCTGTACAATGTCATTATGTATTGTTTTAATTCCTTCAGGGGCTTTATATGTGAGATCTCTTGGCAATTCGTCTGCAGCTCCATTGTTTCCAATGCTTTTTGGTGGCGGGCAAGAGAGAAACTATCGGCCAGGAACAGAGAACACAGGAATGATTGCTGGTCTGGGCGAAGCAGCACACCTTGTGATAGAACACTTGGATGAATATCATGTGCACATGAAAAAGGTTTGTCTCACAAATACAAATAATTATATGTAAGCTGCATAAACTCTCAGTTTTGTGGGTCCTGCTGACTGCATGGGATTGGATGTCTTCCCAGATTACCCACTGTTAAACTCTCTCTCTCTCTCTCTGTCCTGTCCTGGCAGACTTAAATGGTAGCCCTCAAGAGCTGCAGGATTTAAAAAAACTCATCAATTCTCTCTCTAATTGAAGTCCCTGCAAGAACAGAGAAAGTGACTTGTGATCAAAACGAAAATTCTCCTTTGAATTTCAAAGAATGTCACAGACCTCTTCAATTGCACAGTCATGTTCTTACTGATTTGTTTGTCTTCTAGATGAGGGATTACCTTGAAGCAAGACTCACAGAAGTTTTTGGTCCTGACAATATCCACTTCAATGGCAAGTTCTCCACAAGTGAAAGACTTCCAAACACATGCAATGTGTCTTTTCTCGGCAAAGGCTTACATGGAAGGACTGTTCTGAGCAAAGCCAAGCATCTATTAGCCAGTGTAGGAGCAGCGTGTCATTCTGACCGGGGCTCTAAGCCATCACATATTCTTGAAGCACTTGGGATTCCATGTCACGTTGCTTTAAATGCTGTAAGAATGAGTGTTGGTAGAGAAACTACATTGGAGGATATTGACATTATTGTTGAAGATCTAGGAGAAGTGGTGAATAGACTGAAGAAAGAGAATAGTTAAACAAAATACTCATCAAATCAGATACATTTTAATGTAATCTACTGATATTTTTTGTAAGCATTGTAAGCATATATAAAATAACTATTTATAAAATATATCCTAGATAACAAAATGCAATCAAGCAATGCTAGCTAGACACTAAGTTATAAAATCCAGTCTTCAGTCCAGTCCAGTCCAATATTTTTGTTAGTTTGAACAAAGCTAATTATTATATTTATTATATTATAGAAAATATTTATATTTAACAATATTATTATAGATGTCGAGGGGATTATTCACCAATATTCACTGAGCCTGAGGTGAATAATTATTATTGTTTTAGTATCAGAGAAATTTGAAAAAGTAACGCCAACGACAATAGGCATAATTCTAAACGAGTAGCTTTACATTCGGCTGCCATTATTATTATTAACGCGTTTGGTTGACTAAATTTTCCTTGGAAAACGTCAATAAGCGATAAATTTATTCCAGAACCTCAGGATATCTTTAAACCAGATTTTGTGTCTACTGGCTGCACTTTTAGGAAATGCATATTCCTTTATTTTCGTGCGAAACATTGATAAAGCGACACACAACCAATTCCGTAGGTCACTTTTCTTTCATAGCGAAATATGACATAGTTTTTGACCAATCAGAGCATTCACATCTCTATAATCACCTGTGTAATTATGCTAATGTATTGAGGAGAATGGTAACTGATAATGATGATAATAATAGCTGAGGGACACTTGGTTATTAGTTTATTATACTGTCATGTGCTACCCTTGTAAAATAAAGTTTTTTTAAAGGCCAAAAAAATCAATTAAAATGCTGATTTTATGTGAAATTACAAATACAGGTTCTACCAAATAAAGCGTATTTGAAGATGAAAGTCTAACGAAATCTTTATTTTAATAATCATTGTTATTCTATCTTTTTTTCAAAAAAAATCGGTTCTCAAAATCCAGAGTCTTTTCTATTCCATTCTAACTTTTCATATGCCCACAAAGCCTTGCGCGCCGTGATTTGATCATGTGATAATTTCGCGCGCTTTTTCACACGTGAGCAAGAAGCTGATCGTCAAAGAAAAGTACAACATGTCGGAACCATCGACGCCACAAGGGAGAAAGCGATCTAGAACGACTACTCCAAGTAAGTCAATGAAGATATAATCTTTCTAACATCCTAATCTACTCCTGTGACTAAAAATGCACTTTGAAATTTCACTCGATCGACGAAACGAGGAGTTTGAACGAGAAAGTTTGACGCTCGATCGATTTGAACATGTTCTGTACATTTCAGTACAAAATCGCTTAAAAGTGACTCGATTTGCACCGAAATAACTTGTAATCGAAATAAAAGCTAACCTATTTCTAGAAGAGATCTTCTTTGATGGTTTTAGTTTGGTATTTTTGTGCATTTAGCATAATCTGAGTGATTCAAGTCGAGCATTTAATATTCGCGGCAAAGAAGCGTCAATTTATTCATTTGAATTTCATTTGGTATATTTTTTCAATATTGTGGTTTATATCGTTTTAAAACAGTTCTTTGTATTCTTAAATAAATCTTTCGAATCCTTGCATCGTAAGATTTGCGATAATTTCAGTGTTTTGGTGAATAATAATAATAATAATAATAATAAACTTTATTAATGTGTCTTAATTAGTGAACTATATAATATTGTGTTTCTAGAATTAGCATAATTTGATGTGTGATTGTCTTGATACACTACAGGTCGTTCTACGCGTAGCAGTCGACAAAGTTCGCGTAGTGGTTCCCCTGAGCCTATTCCAGAAGAAACTAATGCAGTGTCGCCACCATCTCAGCGTCGCCGCATTGATGAATCATCATCCCCACTACCCCTAGCCCCCACGTCACCATCAGGGGGGGACCAGGCAGACCATGATCATTCACTGTTCTCTTCACCTCAACAAAGAGCTGGGGTTGAAACCAGTGAAATTGACTTGAGTTCACCTCTCAATTATGGAACTCCCAGCTCACGAATAACTGGAACTCCACGAGGGGGAAGTCTGTATCCTTAAAAATATAGTTGTCATCATCATCATTGACAGAAATGTTTATTTTACCTTTTCCCACCTCCATAGACATCTGAAATACATTTGTGATGTAGATTATTGCATAAACACAAGTGTGGAGAGAGTGTAGGCCTTCATCAGAGTCTCGATGAGGTCTAACATCCAGTGTTTTTTTTACACAGTGTTAAAGTTTCATTCTACACACGTGTTAGATTGTTATGCATTGACACAGTCTCTACTGGTTTAACTGCTAGACCTGACTGTACATTGACATGGTCTAGACCTGACTGTACATTAATATTGTCTCAATTGGTTTAACTGCAAGTCCCTGACTATACACTGATACAGTCCCTACTGGTTTAACTGCAAGTCCCTGACTATACACTGATACAGTCCCTGACTATACACTGATACAGTCCCTACTGGTTTAACTGCAAGTTCCTGACTATACACTGATACAGTCCCTATCATATTATTACAAAGTGTTTGTCTTAACTTGAACTTAGTGCTGGCACTCCAATTAGACACAGAACAGACATTAGAAGTGACAGACGGATGCGACAAGTAAACATTGGAGATCAAGTGGTGAGCTAGAATGTGTTTTGTTAGTTACATTATCAAATGTCATACATTATGACTTGATGCCTGAATTCATACTAAAGCTACTCTATATTAATTTAGTCTAAGCATATTGTCTCCATGATGAATGTCATGGATTATTTTTCATCTGATAAAATCTGATGATACAACTCCATGCTGCCTTCCTACTGAGAGACAAAACTAATGAATCCACAATTCTAAATCAATCAACTGAAAAGTCACCAATATCTCACCGATATATCTTTGCTGCTAGCCTTCTGATGCTACAGAACAGCCCACTGGTCCAACAAGTGAAGCCATAGCAGCCGCAGCTCCTTCCTTGGTTATCTGGGGCACGGACGTTGTTGTCAGCGAAACCAAAGCTAAATTTAGAAAATTCATCACCGAGTATGTTGATGAAAATGCCGAAGACATGGGGGAAGATTTTGACCCTCTACTTCCACTGTATATACAACGGCTTGATGAGGTAATGGTATAGTGATTTATAAAGTAATTTATCGCTTGGTACGGTAACAGTTAGTAATGTAATTCGTAAGGTTTCGTCAAGCGTAAAAAAAAAAATAGTGATTATTTTCAAGATTCTCATCTTGTGTACAAGTGTCTAAATGGTATTGCTCTTTCATAGTTTAAACATTGTGCTATGCTGTTTTCTTTAGATTCATGTACTCGAGACTCCATTCCTTAACATTGACTGCTGTCAGTTGAAAGATTTTGACACAGATTTATACAGGAAACTTGTATGCTACCCGCAAGAGGTTATTCCTACGTTTGACATGGCCGTCAATGAGATCTTCTTTGAGAAATACCCAGACGCTCAGCTTGAACATCAGATCCAGGTAATGAAATTATAGCTGACTCTCAAGAAGAAGAGTAAAACTCTAGCTACACTGGTGAAGCTCTCAAATTGGAGTTGCAAGCTCTGATAATGTTTTATTTTATCGACTCACATTACTTTAGTGGAATTCAAAAAGGAGACCAAAGTATGCAAATACATTAAAGGTGGTCATAGTTGAGAGCTTCGCACTATGACAACAGAATCAACTCTTTTATTCTTTTTCAGGTTCGAACATTTAATGTTGATAAGACTAAAAACATGAGAGCTCTGAACCCAGATGGTAAGAGACACTCTGCTGGAACCATTTAATAATGATTATAATAACTGGTTTATTAGAGCCCTTTGCAGATTATAATACACTGAATTACAGGCAGATGCGCTAAATACATAATAAATTAACTACAACAATAAACTAATTTGTCACTAAATATCTCTTATTTTTTTCCAATTTATATTTGTTTGACAATGTTTTTTTCTTCTTCTTTTCTAGACATTGACACACTGATCACTATAAGCGGGATGGTCACTAGGTCATCACACATCATTCCAGAAATGAGAGAAGGTAGGGACTATTTATCCAGTAATATTGCAACTACATTGGCATCCCACTATCTTGAAATCTCAAGGGAAGCAAAACACTGTTCAACATACAGTACCGGTCAGAATAAAGCGAACAACGCACACGAAACGCAAACGCAAAAAAAACGCAGCCCAAACGCAGTAACGCGTTTATTTAAACGCGTTTGCAAACGCGTATTTCTTAAACGCGTATTTCTTTGTTACTCAATTTCTATAGCTATTGTTTTCTTTTGTGAAGTGAAACAGAAGAACCTCTCACGCACGGCAAACATAATAAAGACTGTAAACTGAAACCAAGTTTATCAGACCGTATATTTAGCATGTCATTTGGGTCACAGAACGTTTGAAAGTTTACTTCGCTTCAATAAAACGCCTCAATTCTGTTTCTCAACTTATAGCTCTAAGTTATGCTAAGTTTGATAGTTCCTTGTTACGTAGAACCCGAGATATGAATACAAATAAACTGCTTGATCGACCGCCGTGGCAGACATGAACGATCGATTAGCGTCTTTTGGCGTGACAGATTTGAACTCTGAATACACTTCAAAAGTTTACTTCACATCAATAAAACGCCTCAATTCTGTTTCTCAACTTATAAACTACAATTTAAGCTAAGTTTGATAGTTCCTTGTTACGTAGAACCCGAGATATGAATACAAATAAACTGCTTGATCAACCGGCGTGACAGCTGACATGAACGATCGATTAGCGTCTTTTGGCGTGACAGATTTGAACTCTGAATACACTTCAAAAGTTTACTTCGCATCAATAAAACGCTTCAATTCTGTTTCTCAACTTATAAGCTCTAATTTAAGCTAAGTTTTATAGTTCCTTGTTACGTAGAACCCGAGATATGAATACAAATAAACTGCTTGATCGACCGCCGTGGCAGACATGAACGATCGATTAGCGTCTTTTGGCGTCAAACATTTGAACTCTGAATACACTTCAAAAGTTTACTTCACATCAATAAAACGCCTCAATTCTGTTTCTCAACTTATAAACTACAATTTAAGCTAAGTTTGATAGTTCCTTGTTACGTAGAACACATTTGAACTCTGAATACACTTTAGTAATTCGAAAGTTTACATGTACTTCGCATCAATAAGCTTCAAGGCAATGTTTGGTGATTAGTTGGCCGATTAGTTTTTAATCACCTGTATTGTGTCGGTCTTTACTGATATTTTCAGTCAAATGCGTTTGCCAAATTCGTAAACGCAAACGCGCATACGCGTTTTTTTCAAACGCAACGCACACGCAAAATTAACGCGTTTTTTGGTTCGCTTTATTCTGACCGGTACTGTAGAGTTATTTTAGTTATTTTAGAGTTATTAGGAGCAAGGATGGCCTAGTTGGTTAGTGTGTGACCTTCTAACTGAGATGTGCCTGGTTTGATACTTCATGACCTCATTTCCCTCTAATCTGTGTAGCTCAATGCAGCTTTAAATACACATAGGACAGAGCACTGATGGAGGGAGGGGGTAAAAGGGTGTACTGTCTGCCTCCTGGGAGAACAGTTTCAACTGATCTTTAGAGTTTGAGAGGAATTTGACAGGAAAACAGATTGAGTGGTTATCATTTCTAATTTGAGAGAGTGAGGTTTGTGTGGTAACAGTCCAGATTAGTGAGTTTTCACTGTACATGTAAAGCTTCAAGCAAAATGTGTACACCATTAGTACAATAAGTTGACCTCAAAAATGACTTTAAGTTATTATTGGGTGTCAACAAACTGTGTTTTGAATGCATTTTTTGTTTAATTTTGTTTGCAGCATTTTTCAGGTGTTACGTTTGTCAGTCATCTGTCAGAGTTGAGATTGATAGAGGTCGCATTGCAGAGCCTACAATATGCCGTCATTGTAACACCAATCATAGTATGATGTTGGTCCATAACAGGTCATTATTCACTGATAAACAGATCGTTAAACTCCAGGAATCACCAGGTATTAGTCATTGCAATATTATTCCTTCCTTTTCTCTTTTATTTTCTCTTTCCTTCCATTCCCTTTCTCTCTCCATTATTATTATTATTAATAATATTATTATTATTATTTTATTATAATTTTTTCCACTTGGAAAGTTTTCTCCAAAAGCAGAACTATTCTATTTTTCTTTTTTCAAAAAAAAAATTTCAAAAATTTTTCTCCTAGATTCAAATTGTCCCTCTTTGGGTATGCGCTATTTGCTCAAAGAGATTAATTGCCTTCTCTGACTCCACATAGTATTAAGTTTCAGTTGTTATGTGCATATATAGTTAGCGTCAGTACGTGTCTCCTACATCGTGTATTGTTGTTGTGGTTAGAGGGGGGAATTGACTAACAAACTGTTGTTTATTCTGCAGATGACATGCCTCCAGGACAGACGCCTCACACTATTATGCTGTACGCTCACAATGATCTTGTTGATGCTGTTCAGCCTGGTGATAGGTAATGCAATCATAGCATAATATATCACTGATATATTGTATAGCTTCTTTACCAATCTTTGCATTTAATACTATGTGACCACCCAAGAAGAGAGTTGTGACTGGTAAGTTTACAATAGACTTCTGTCAATCATAAACATTAAATATGCCAAAAGTGGCTTCTTTGATGTCTCACGTCTCTGATTGCAAACTACAAGAGGCGGCTGTTATGTCTTGAATAGACTTTATTGAGTACAAACCGTCTTTAGAATTATGACAACAGAAATCCCTAGCATCGTGCTCCCGGCCCCAAAGTCACGTGGGCTAACACAGGGAACCCATGTATAGGTTATCTAGTTTGCATATGTAACAATCCCCCTCACTAAAAACGACTGTTGGGGTTCAAATATAAAACAATGTTCCTCCTAGCGACAAATAAATAAACTGAATGTTCAAAGTGTTCCTTATAAACTGTGTTTTAACGGTATCGTAGAGGGGGTCTTCTATCTCTTGAAGGGTTTCTTCTGAGGTGGGTGTTGGCACTGTAGTTGACTCTGTAGTAGGCACTGTTTCTTCTTGCCTGGTGCATTCTGGTACATCTGGTGTAGAATCTGGAGTATCTAGAACAGTTTTGGGTGTAGACACATCATTTGGAATTGGTACTTTCAAAGGTATCAGTGGTAGCTCCAGCTCGTTTCGTTCTTTCAGAGTTAGGGATCTTGGTCGCAGTTGATCTTCATGCCTTTTCCATACTTGCTGATTGACTTGCACACTGTAAGAGCGCTGCATTACATCTACCACTATTCCTGGTAACCATCGTGGTCCAGACCTCAAATTTAGGACAAAGACAGGGTCACCTATTGCAAAGGCTGGCTTGTAATTTTGGTTGGCCTCGTAAGATATGAATTCCTTTTGACCCACTAAATCTGGTCTAAGGTTAGAGAACCTCGTTCTTGGTTGTCTTCGCGTTAGTAGGTAACTTGGTGTTTCCCCTGTAGCCGGGTGTGGTGTCGTGCGGTAGGCAAGTAAGAAACGACTTATCTTGTCTTCTAATGATCCTTCATCATTCTTCATCTTTTTCATTTGCATTTTGAAATGTTGGACGTATCGCTCGGCCATGCCATTGGTTGCAGGGTGTCCTGGAGGTGTTAAAGTATGCCTGATGTTGTTTTTCTGTGTAAAATCTTGGAATTCTTTGCTAATAAACTGGGGCTCATTGTCTGTTACAATGTGTTCAGGTAACCCGAATGTAGCAAAGACTTGACGTAGTCGACCAATCGTTGAGTAGCTGGTTGTGCTTTTCATTGGTATAACTTCTAACCACTTGGAGTAAGAATCAACAATGATGAGGAAGGTGCTGCCCATGAATGGACCAGCAAAGTCGAGATGCAGTCTTTTCCATGGTCCTGAGGGCCAGTTCCATGTAGCTACTGGTGGTTTTGGTGGTCTTGATGCAGTTTCTTGGCAGCTCATGCAATGTTTGGTGACACCTTCAATGTCTGTATCAAGTTTTGGCCACCAGAAATGTTGACGGGCGAGTGCCTTCATTCTCACGATTCCTAAGTGTTCGCTGTGCAAGTCAAGTAAGATGTGAGGTCTTAGTGTGCTAGGTATGATGACCCTGGTTCCCCATAGTACACATCCTTGTTCCACTGTCAGTTCATCTCTCCTTAGGTAAAAAGGCTTAAAATCCTCGCCTGGGCAGTAATTTGGCCATCCTTCTCTGGTGGACTGTAAAACCTTACATAAGATTTTGTCTGTACGTGTTTCTATGGCAACCGTTTTACCTGAAAGCGCTATGTCCTTCGGCAGAGTAGTAGCAATCGTCAAGACCTCGTCCTCCAGTGTTTCATCCTGTGTAGGTAGGTCCAGTATAGGTGCTCTTGACAAGTAGTCAGCACAGGCGTTCTCCTTTGATGTGATGTACTCAACTTTGTATCGGTACGCTGACAAGATAAGAGCCCAGCGCTTTATCCTCGCTGCAGCTAGCTGAGGGATCCCTTTGTTCTCCCAAACAGTTTCACTAGGGGTTGGTGGTCTGTAAGCAGTGTAAAGTTCCTTCCAAGTAAGTACTGTCGAAACTTCTTCACACCGAACACTATTGCAAGAGCTTCACGGTCTATTTGAGCATACCCTCTTTCTGCAGCTGTAAGGCGTCTTGACGCAAAGACTACTGGCTTGAGTTTGTCACTTGATGTACGTTGCTTTAAAACAGCTCCAACCCCTGTAGAAGAGGCATCACATTCAAGTACTATTTCTGCATTGGCATCATAATGTTCCAGTAAAGTATCTTCAGACATTAGCTCCTTGATCTTCTTGAAAGCAGACTGTTGATTCCTTTCCCATGTCCACTTAGTATCCTTCTTTAGAAGATCGTACATGGGTGACAATTGATGGGCAAGGTTGGGTAGGAACCTCGCGTAGTAATTAACCATTCCAAGGAATGAACGTAGTTCGCTGACATTGTTGGGGTGTGGTGCTTCACGAATCGCCCTCACCTTTGATTCTGTAGGTTGTATGCCATCTCCAGAAATCTTGAAACCAAGGTACTCCACTTCACTCAGGAGGAATTTACACTTGGACTTTTGAAGTTTCAGACCCTTCTCTTGTAGTCGTGTTAGGGCCCCTTGCAGGTTGGACAAATGTTCACTGTCATCTTTTCCTGTCACTAGAATATCATCCATGTACACGCTGATCCCAGGTAGACCCTTCATGGTACTCTCTATGGCACATTGGAAGATTCCAACTGCAGAATTGACTCCATAAGGCAGATAAAGATATTCATACAATCCACAGTGTGTATTGATGGTGGTCAGTTTCTGTGATTCTTCATCAAGGCAGAGTTGGTGGTATGCTTCTGACAGGTCAAGTTTTGTGAATTTCTGTCCACCTGCCAGATTTGCAAATATTTCATCTACCGGTACTAAAGGTAATGGATACCTGTCCATCTTTAACACAGTGTTCAAAGTTGTTTTGTAGTCTCCACATAGGCGTATAGCACCAGAGGGCTTAATGACAGGTACCACTGGTGTGGCCCACTCAGAATGTGAAACCTTACGTATCACTCCATTGTTCTCTAATCTGTTGAGCTCCTCTTCGACTCTCTTCTTCATGGAGAATGGCAGTGGCCTTGCTTTACAGAAGATGGGATTTGTATTCTCTTCTATTTGTAGTTTTGCCTTGAAATCTTTCAGGCATCCTGGCTCAGTATTGAATAAATCCTCATGCTCATTTAGTATCTCTGTAAGTAGTGGTTCTTCGGAGTGTCCTTTTCTAACAGCGAATATTTCTTTCCACGGTAGTTTTAACTTCTGTAACCATGTACGGCCGAGTAAGGGTGGTCCTTTTTCATCTACTATTATCAAGGGGAGGTCTAGGTATTGTTCTCCCAGTTTCACTGAGACCATTTTCTCTCCTAGTACTTTAATCTTGTCTCCTGTATAAGAATGTAGCACAGTTCGTGTCGGGGCAAGTGGCACTTCCCCAAAGTTCAAAAGAAAATCAGTTTGATTCATAATGGTCACTCCAGCTCCAGTATCGACTTGAAACGTAATGGGTATTTCGTTGACAGTAATGTCTGTTTGTAATGGCGGTCCGCCTTGTACTGATTTCACATTGTACATGTACATGGTTGAGACTATCTCTTCGGTATCACTGTTAGATTCCATCTCTTCCACAACGACTGTATTAGCTTGAAAACCCTGAGAGGCTTTCCTACTAAGCCTTTTTGATCTGCATACCTTTTCTAGGTGCCCGACCTTGTGGCAGTAATTGCATTCCGTAGACTGAAATCTACATTTTGGCGCCAGGTGGTCTGGCGATCCACATCTGTAGCACAACTTTTCTCTCTCTTTTTGTCGTATTGACGTATCCTTTCCATGGTTTTTATATCCTGAAATCTTGTTAACTGTAGTAGGTTGGTTGTTAATCGCGTTATGTAGAATACTTGCATCTCTAGCAGCAGTTTCTTGGCAGATAGCGATGTTGTAGGCTTTCAAGAAGGTTAGGTCTTGCTCGATAAGTAAACGATTCTGAATTTTATCATCCGCAATTCCACAGACAAGTCTATCTCTCAGCATGTCATTTAGACTCTCTCCGAAGTCACATCCTTCGGCGAGTTTGCGTAGATCAGCAATGAAGTCAGAAATTTTTTCTCCTTGAGAACGAACTCGTGAATGAAACTTGAAACGCTGCACGGTTTGTGACGGCTTTGGTGCGAAGTGATTTCGCAAGAGAGTGATAATCTCTTCGTATGGCTTTTCGTTCGCTTTCTCCGGTGATGTAAGGTTTCTTAGGATTTTGTACGCGGAGGGACCGATAACACTCAGCAAAATTGCCTTTCTTTTCTTTTCTCTGGCTTCTACTTCGCTTTTGTTTGATTGATCAGTCTTCAGAGGAATCTTGTTCAAGTCGTTCGCTTCAAAGTAGAGCTCAAGTCTCTCGGTGTACTGTTCGAAGTCTTCTTCTTGTCCACTAAACTGTTCAATCTTGCCAAAAGTGGCCATTTTTTATCCTCGTCGCCAATTGTTATGTCTTGAATAGACTTTATTGAGTACAAACCGTCTTTAGAATTATGACAACAGAAATCCCTAGCATCGTGCTCCCGGCCCCAAAGTCACGTGGGCTAACACAGGGAACCCATGTATAGGTTATCTAGTTTGCATATGTAACAGCGGCGACTCGGGTGGTTGTGTAGCAATGCAAAGAGTGGTAAGTAAGCATTATATACTGCAGTACAAGGTTGCAAACATGGTTTATTTGGTATACTAATAATATTGGATGACCACAACCTGTTTTGAAGACACTGAAAAATGCATATATTCTCCAAATGTATTGGGGTTTTAAGTAAATTTTACAACAGCCTTTGAGCAGGCACGTAATGGTGAGATTTTAGAAGAAGTTGACACACAAAGACAAGCCAAGACATGCACATACTTTCAAATTTACAGACCACAGAATTCCACCAGTTACCAGCTTGTATTGGGAACCTTGTGTAATTTGGCAATCTATAATAAGTTTTTATGTTCCTATAGGGTTGTAATCACAGGTATCTATAGAGCCACACCCATCAGGGTTAACCCACGGCAAAGAAATGTCAAGGCTGTGTATAAGACATATATTGATGTGATTCACTACAAGAAGACTGATAAAAAGAAACTGTACACCAACGACCCTGACAGGTAAATCAACTCAATTCCAACATGTATTGGGCTCCCTGTGTTATGTTGGACTACTGGGCTCCCTGTGTTATGTTGGACTACTGGGCTCCATGTGTTATGTTGGACTACTGGGCTTCCTGTGTTATGTTGGATTACTGGGCTTCCTGTGTTATGTTGGACTACTGGGCTCCCTGTGTTATGTTGGATTACTGGGCTCCCTGTGCTTTGTTGGGTAACTGGGCTCCCTGTGTTATGTTGGGTTACTGGGCTCCTTGTGTTATGTTGGGTTACTGGGCTCCCTGTGTTATGTTGGGTTACTGGGCTCCCTGTGTTATGTTGGATTACTGGGCTCCCTGTGTTATGTTGGGTTACTGGGCTCCCTGTGTTATGTTGGATTACTGGGCTTCCTGTGTTATGTTGGATTACTGGGCTTCCTGTGTTGTCTTGGATTACTGGGCTTCCTGTGTTATGTTGGATTACTGGGCTCCCTGTGTTATGTTGGATTACTGGGCTTCCTGAGTTATGTTGGAATACTGGGCTTCCTGTGTTGTCTTGGAATACTGGGCTTCCTGTGTGATGTTGGATTACTGGGCTTCCTGTGTTATGTTGGATTACTGGGCTCCCTGTGTTATGTTGGATTACTGGACTCCCTGTGTTATGTTGGATTACTGGGCTTCCTGTGTTATTTTGGATTACTGGGCTGCCTGTGTTATGTTGGATTACTGGGCTCCCTGTGTTATGTTGGATTACTGGGCTCCCTGTGTTATCTTGAATTACTGGGTTTCCTGTGTTGTCTTGGATTACTGGGTTTCCTGTGTTATGTTGGATTACTGGGTTTCCTGTGTTATCTTGGATTACTGGGCTTCCTGTGTTATGTTGGATTACTGAGCTTCCTGTGTTGTCTTGGATTACTGGGCTTCCTGTGTTGTCTTGGATTACTGGGTTTCCTGTGTTATGTTGGATTACTGGGTTTCCTGTGTTATGTTGGATTACTGGGCTTCCTGTGTTATGTTGGATTACTGGGCTCCCTGTGATATGTTGGATTACTGGGTTTCCTGTGTTATGTTGGATTACTGGGCTTCCTGTGTTATGTTGGATTACTGGGCTTCCTGTGTTGTCTTGGATTACTGGGTTTCCTGTGTTATGTTGGGTTACTGGGCTTCCTGTGTGATGTTGGATTACTGGGTTTCCTGTGTTGTCTTGGATTACTGGGCTTCCTGTGTTGTCTTGGATTACTGGGATCCCTGTGTTATGTTGGATTACTGGGCTCTCTGTGTTATGTTGGATTACTGGGTTTCCTGTGTTATGTTGGATTACTGGGTTTCCCGTGTTATGTTGGATTACTGGGTTTCCTGTGTTATGTTGGATTACTGGGCTCCCTGTGTTGTCTTTGATTACTGAGCTTCCTGTGTTGTCTTGGATTACTGGGCTTCCTGTGTTATGTTGGATTACTGGGCTTCCTGTGTTATGTTGGATTACTGGGCTTCCTGTGTTATGTTGGATTACTGGGCTTCCTGTGTTATGTTGGACTACTGGGCTCCCTGTGTTATGTTGGATTACTGGGCTCCCTGTGTTGTCTTGGATTACTGGGCTTCCTGTGTTATGTTGGATTACTGGGCTTCCTGTGTTATGTTGGATTACTGGGCTTCCTGTGTTATAATAATAATAATAATAATAAGTTTTATTTTTATAGCGCTAATTCCGTAAAGTCCATTAGCGCTTTACAAGTAATTATAATTACTGGGATCAATTAAAAATTAATTTATAAATATAATATTAATAATAATGGATATTAAATATAATGGGTATTTATAGCTACATAATTATTCCTAAAGATATGTTAATCTATTATTTTCATTAATTAAAAAAAAGCTTTCTTAAATAAAAATGTTTTAAGTTTTTTCTTGAAAGCAGATTCTGCCAGTGTATGATCTCTGAGGTCGTCTGGTAAGGCGTTCCATAGCGTGGGTGCTGCGACAGAGAATGCTTTGAAGCCATAACCTTTAAGATTGTACAGCTCTTTAGCTAGGTAGTTTTTCGAACAGGACCTCAGTCTGCGCTTGGGTACGTAGTGTTGGATTACTGGGCTTCCTGTGATATGTTGGATGACTAGGTTTCCTGTGTTGTCTTGGATTACTGGGCTTCCTAGGTTTCCTGTGTTGTCTTGGATGTCCTGGTTATTACTGGGCTTCCTGTGTTATGTTGGATTACTGGGCTCCCTGTGTTATGTTGGATTACTAGGTTTCCTGTGTTGTCTTGGATTACTGGGCTTCCTGTGTTATGTTGGATTACTGGGCTTCCTGTGTTATGTTGGATTACTGGGCTCCCTGTGTTATGTTGGATTACTGGGTTTCCTGTGTTGTCTTGGATTACTGGGCTTCCTGTGATATGTTGGATTACTAGGTTTCCTGTGTTGTCTTGGATTACTGGGCTTCCTGTGTTATGTTGGATTACTGGGCTTCCTGTGTTATGTTGGATTACTGGGCTCCCTGTGTTATGTTGGATTACTGGGCTTCCTGTGTTGTCTTGGATTACTGGGCTCCCTGTGTCTGAGCTGTCTGTGTGTGTTGGAGTTGCCAAGAGACTGACCAATAAATATTTTGAGTCTAGCTAAATAATCCACGTCGTCCTGTAACATCAGTTGGCAAGCATTCCATTCTCGCTTGAAAGATACCTTGAATATTAATCTTTTTGTACTCTGTTTTAGTGCTTTGATTTTTTCAAACGAGAGAATTGACCAACTCAAAGGGCTCTCCAAGCAGCCAGACATTTATGAAAGACTTTCAAGAGCTCTTGGTACGTCAGTAGACAGGATGTATTCAATGAATATTATTGTTGCCTTATATACTCTGCTTGACTGTCATTAAATAAATGATGATTAAAGTGTTATTCATTGGACAGCTCCCAGCATCTATGAAAATGAAGACATTAAAAAAGGAATTTTGCTGCAGCTGTTTGGTGGAACGACCAAGGATTTTACGTCAACTGGCAGAGGAAACTTCAGGTAAAACTGATAGGAACTAGCGATTAAATTGACTGTGTTGGTGTAATGACAATCGACAAGTGTGTAGAATGAAACTTTGACACCGTTGTAAAAGGGCACTTAGATTTACTGATGTTTCAGATAACTAACATATGAAAGGTCAGTAAATTTGTGCCTTTTTTACACTGTGTCAAAGTTGAATTCTACACACTTGAAATTTCAGGTAGTTTAACATAACTGTTTTAGATTTTAAAAACATGTACAAACATTGTATATCTCAGTGGCAAACATTGTAGTCTGCATACTCAATGATTCAGAGAGTGATTTAGTTTTGCTTTGTCTTCATTGCAGATCAGATATAAATATACTACTGTGTGGAGATCCAGGAACAAGCAAATCTCAGCTTCTTACGTACGTCCACAATCTTGTTCCTCGTGGTCAGTACACTTCAGGAAAAGGGTCGTCAGCTGTTGGCTTGACTGCATACGTGACAAAGGATCCTGAAACAAGACAGCTTGTGCTGCAGACGTGAGTACTCTCTTCAATTACGTGTTGCATTGACCTTTCTTACAAGTAGTGCTTGCTGTTTTTCAGTGGTGCGCTAGTGCTTAGTGACAATGGTATCTGTTGCATTGACGAGTTTGACAAGATGAGTGACAGTACAAGAGCCATACTCCATGAAGTTATGGTAAGAATGAGAAACCCTGCAATAATAACAATATCAGCGATGCCGAGGTGATATCTAGAGTCGTTTTCTTAGGAGTAGGAAGTAGTTACGGTACGGTTCATGGCATGCTATGCCGGTATTGCACCATGATCGTGCGGTATCCAAGCATTCTGATTGGTTGAGCAATGACTTTGCGCACTGTGATTGGTTGAATACAATGTCTTCGACTGTGTACCGTGACCGTAATGTGCCATAGGTTTCCCACTCATACGAAAACGACTGTAGTATGATGGTAACTTATTGACTGTGTTTCAACAGGAGCAGCAAACGCTTTCAATTGCCAAGGCTGGAATCATCTGTCAACTCAATGCCAGGACATCAATCCTTGCCGCAGCCAATCCAGTGAAGTCACAGTGGGATCCTAGACTGACAACAGTTGAGAACATTCAGCTTCCACACACTTTGCTTTCCAGGTAATCATTTCTAGTTTCTCATTATTCACTCATCCATTCTCCCATCCAAGTGTTCATCATTTCATTTACTCATCAAACACTAATGCACTTCATTTGTTCAATTCTTTGTTCATTCATTCATTTGTTCAATTCTTTTTTCATTCATTCATTCATTTGCTCATTTATTCATTCATTCATTCATTCATTCATTTGCTCATTTATTTATTTATTCATTCATTCATTCATTTGCTCATTTATTTATTTATTCATTCATTCATTCATTTGCTCATTTATTTATTCATTCATTCATTCATTCATTTGCTCATTTATTTATTTATTCATTCATTCATTCATTTGCTCATTTATTTATTTATTCATTCATTCATTCATTTGCTCATTTATTCATTCATTCATTCATTCATTTGCTCATTTATTTATTCATTCATTCATTCATTCATTTGCTCATTTATTTATTTATTCATTCATTCATTCATTTGCTCATTTATTTATTCATCCATTCATTCATTTGCTCATTTATTTATTCATTTATTCATTCATTTGCTCATTCATTCATTCATTCAATTTGGTCTGTCTGGTTTACACTGGTTGTCATGGTAATGTCAATATTTCTGTTCATTTACAGGTTCGATTTGATCTTCCTGATGCTTGACCCTCAAGATGAATTCTTTGACCGTCGTCTGGCGACTCATCTTGTTTCGCTGTACTATCAGACACAGGAAGAAGAAGAAGAAGAGTACTTGGTAAGGATATTAAATACAACTCTACTTGCTTGTACAGGCAGACAGGAAGGCAAATGCAATCAGCTCTCGTTATAGCAGACATACTTTGGTCCATATTTGGTGTCCGTTTTAGCGAGAGTTATTTCAGGGACTGTGGTGCACCCTTGCAAGTGTGGGGGGGAGGGGATGTGTGGATGAGGGTGGGGGGGAGGGGCTGTGTGTGTGTGTGTGGGGGGGTGGTGTAGTATATATCTAGATAACAATGTATTGTGACCCCAACTTTTGTGGCTAAAAGTGGGGGGGGGGGGGGTCGGGGGGGTCTCTGCAGTCTCTGCATTTACAGTACATTCTCCATAACTTTAGCTGGCGCTCTTGTCTGCTATTACTGGGTGTCTGCAATAGCGTGAGTTGACTGTATAATTGAATGAATTATCAACAGCTTTAAAAACTGGTTTACATGATAGTTGTGAGAATATTTGTATAAAAATCAATGTACAGTATATGAAGTATACATAAAACATATAATAATAAAGATAAAGATAATAATAATAAGGCCAATAGTATATGGCCAATCTCAGATAAAGATACTAGTTCTCAGCTAGTTAAGGAGCAGGTCAAGTGTTTCTTAAATAGACTAAGCTCCTTATGGTTCCTTAGAAATTGGGGGAGGCTATTCCAAAGAATTACTATGGTAGATCTGTCATCTTATGGTTGGTAGTTTTTAAACACTTTTTTTTGCACAGGATATGAGTATTCTAAAGGACTATATTGGTTATTCAAGAGCTTGTATATCTCCAGTACTCAGTGAGGAAGCATCACAGTCATTAATTCATGTCTATGTTGGTAAGTTAACATTTCCAAAAGTGAAACTTAGGGGGGGTTGGGTGGGGAAAGAAAACCCACCAGCTCTACCCTCCTCATTGACATTAGTCTTTAAGTTGGATTACTGGATGACTTGTGTCTACGGGATACATTATCATTTTGTTGTCGTGACAACCAGCTATTGTTCTTTTAGAGATGCGCAAGGTTGGGAGTAGTCGTGGGGCCATCACAGCCTACCCAAGACAACTGGAGTCTCTTATTAGATTGTCTGAAGCTCATGCGCGAATGAGACTTTCAGATGTCGTGGAAAATGTTGACGTTGAAGAAGCTAAACGGTATGACATGTAATATATCAAACACTCAAAAGAGATCTTCCTCCAATTTCTAAATGCACTGAGAAGAGGAGAACACATTTTCACATACACTAAAATCTCCCTTTGTTCTACTTTTTCATCCATCTCAACCCTTCTTCCCATTTCCCTCCACTTTCCCCTCCAATTTAACTTTCTTTTGCTGTCTTCTTACTTCTGCTTTTTTGCTTCCATTTGCGTCTTTCCTCCCATTTTTCCTTCTCTTTTCCACATCCCTTGATATACATGTTCTCTATTGCAGTCTCCACCGTGAAGCCCTCAAGCAGTCGGCTACTGACCCCAAGACAGGCTTGATAGATGTGAACATCTTGACAACAGGACTGAGTGGTTCTGACCGCAAGAAGCGCATGGAGCTTGCCAAGTCACTGAAAGACATGATTCAAGGCAAAGGAAAGATAGCTAGTGTTGACTACCAGAAGACTTTCCATGAACTCAGGGATGCTTCTGATGCGGTGAGTGGGTTCGTCAGGGTTACTAACGATGCTATTTTAATTACGAAGATTGTGGAGTGAGCATGCAAAGCTACCGAAACTCTGTGATTCTGCTAACTGTCTTACTCTAACAAATAGCATGTTTGCTATCAGTCATATTTGCTATCAGTGCTACAAATATTGCATTACATGTACCTATGTAGTTAGTGTAGCTATTCGTTCATTGTCTAATCTGTTATTCTTGTGGTCTTTCAGCCTGTTTCAAGGGAGCACTACGATGGAGCCCTCAAAATTCTCCAGGATGAAGATTTCCTGATTGTCACGGGAAAATCAATTCGTTTAATGTGATTTTTCAAGTAGTACAACGTGTATATTCGCTCTGTTTTCTTCTCTTGATGCTGCTAACCTCAGCTTGTTGTGAAGTTTAGAACTTTTCAGATATACATCAATAACTCCATGTACAAAGCTGAATGTGAGTGTCACTTGATAATGTATATCCTGACATAAAAGTATTGGAGGAGATAGCTAAATAACTGCTTGTTATTTTGAAGCACCAAAAGCATTTCAAACCATGTCCACCTGCAGTCACCAGTCTGCTTGTAACTCAATTGTTGTAAAGGTTTATACAAATAAAAATATTTTTAAACAAGTACAAATGTATTGTAGTCGCTCTTATATACATAGAGGCTGTTAAATGGGAAGTTGTGTAAAACGGATGGATATCTTTTACGTTTTCACTTGTGCCAACTAGATTCCTAACTAATTACACAGATCCACAAATAACGAAAGCTGGCGTTGACATAATTCACGAGATGAGGCAACGATAAAAAAGCCCTCGAGAACATGTACTAAATGACTAATTTTCATTTTATCCCGTGCAACCCATTAGGCACTCGGGCTGCCAAGTCCCTTAAACAAGCTCAAAGAGGTCAAAAGTAGTGTCCATTCGTTGGTCAAAACCCCTAACAATGTCCCGAGACAAACGCCTAACAAAATTAGAATGACTCAAAATAAGGACTCGCGTCTTAAATTCAAACAGACGAAATATACCAGCACAATTACCCATGTATATTTTTTCTCTATACAATATATAGCATGCACGTACATATAAACCAGGTTTTCAACTGTCATTTCTGATGCCATTAATCCTAGTTTTTGATTGGCTCCTTTGAAGAGATACCATTCAAGTGCAAACAACTAAAACACTATTGACTAATTGTTTTAGTATAATTTTAGATCTGAATATCAGAGAAAAGACGAAATTCAGGATTAAAAAAAGACGTGTTATTGGAGTACTTCTGCATTGGTGATTTTACTTCGCTCTCGACCAGTGATTGTCGTGTCGACCAATCACAGCGTGCAAAACTCTATATTCAAGTCTAACATTATACTAAACTGCCATATTTGTACTGCAATATGACATGTACAGATATTGCTGGTTTGCACGTGATGTCGTGATGATGGTCATATTGGTGTCTGATAATTTATAACAAAATATTCCTCCCGGTAGCTTCTCTTGTTAGTACCACCAACACACCAACCAACATGGACACTGCATCTTTGTACTACGTGTAGAAATCTCCAGGGATTGATTGCAAACCAGCAATCGGGTGTCTTGAATATCTGGGACCCAACTTTTTTATTGCAGGATTCAACACCTACATCTCCCCTCGGTTATTTGATATATGCATTGGAGACTGTTCATATTAGTCTGTAAATAAAAATCTATCCGGCATGCACTATGACCAACCCTTGTGTAATGTTTGAGATTATAAAAAGGAAGCACTGACTACCAGTGCGGAGGGGTACTTGTTTGACGACTAGATATGAAAGTGTAGACCGAGACACATGGATCCCGTTTTCCAAATTTTCTTCTCAAGAACCCGGCTGCATTTCTGACTGCAAATTTGTCGATAGAAATGATTTCATCCTTTGTTGAATATGGTGAATTTCTGGCACTTTTGAATTTCCCCTTGTCCAATAATGCCGATAACAGGGCAACTACGTTGCAGATTGAGAAAAGAACTACCTGAATTAATGATCGTGTTCAGTTGTCCAAAATCTGCAGCACATCTATGATTATGTCATTGTTGGGAGTAGGAAAAGTTAATTCCATCTCTCTAAATTAATATTTTTAATAGAAATCATGTGCTTTCCTTTGGCAGTTGTTTGTAGCAATAACCCCCTTACCCTTCCAAACACCCCTTTTGACCAAGCCCGCCTTGCACGTGGAGTACAGTCCGCGAGGGCCTGGCACCAAATCAGTCAGCAAATAAAATAAAAAAAATGGCGGAGTTGGAGCAAATTTTACTGAAACTTCTCTTGCCGGATAACGCTGTAATAAAACAGGTAAATGATACGAAACTTTGAGGTTACGAAGAAAAGGCATTTGTAGTTCACGCTGTGATGTTATTTTGTTCCTAGGCTACTGCAGAACTTCGCGAGGCTTTCAAGAATCCAGTCGTCGTTCAGTCGCTGATCGCAGTGTTGAGCTCCTCGCAGAATCCACAGGTGAACAAAAACCTGTTTTCTTTCTTCCGATTGAAGCGTAAAGCTCTGTGGGCTACGTTCAATGAGCAGGTGGCAAAATACGACCGCCGACGTCCCGACAGCTGTTTCTGTTGTGGGACTTTTAGAGTCTGGTTCGGTGTTTATTTTGGTTGCCCGCATTTGTCAGTTTTGATAATTTGTCGTAACTTCGTGAAAATGAAATCCTTTTAGTTTCATTGAAAATGCTAAACAGAAAGACTCTAAAGAAGCTGGTAGTTGATGCACAACAACACTTTAAAAAGCGCAGACTACATTGTAAAACAGTCAACACTGCATTTGCATGAACACTTCTCTGAACTCGATCAGTCCCTCTAACTATAAATGTGGGACATCTATTGAAAAAGTCAAATTATTTTGTGTTGTTATCTTTTTTATCAATCTATCAGAGGCTACAACATTATGGTAGCGGAACATCACCTAGTCAATATTGGGATTGAAGTTCTGGGGTACTCACTATCCTTATAAAACATATCTGATAAATTTAAAACTTGTAAGACAAAGTGTTTTGATAGCCTCTTTGGGCTCCGTAGGCAACTCGTAAGAAAGTAAATATTGGGTTTCCTGTGGTGAAACATCCTCAGAGTCTGGGGCAGCTGACGAGGAAAAAGAAAGAGGGGGAGGGGTAAGGGAAGGAGGAGAGAGAAGGGGTGCTTCTACTCTTTACCTCACTACCCCCACACCCTACTACCCCATGCCCCATTACCTCCTACACCCTACTACCCCCACACCTCACACCCCACTACCCCTACATCCCACTACCCCACATTCCCCTACCCCCACACCCTACTACGTACCCTTACACCCCACTACCCCCACACCTTACTACCCCACATCCTACTACCCCCACATCCCACTACCCCCACACCACACTACCCCCACACCACACTACCCTCACACCCTACTACCCCCACACCTCACTACCCCAACACCCTACTACCCCCACACCTCACACCCCACTACCCCCACACCCCACTACCCCAACACCCTACTACCCCCACACCCCACTACCCCCACACCCCACTACCTCCACACCCCACTACCTCCACACCCCACTACCCCTACCCCCTGGCCCTCTGTTTCTCCTCTAGTGTAATACCACTGACTAACAAAGTACTTTTAATGTAGGTTCGTCAATATGCAGCTGTTCTCCTCAGAAGGCGAGTGGTCAAACAGTGGACCAAACTCACTCCTGAAATGCATCAAATGCTCAAGCAATCATTGTTGCAAGTTTTAATCCAGGAACCAATTTCACTAGTACGGCATGCTGCAGGTCAGGTTGTCAGTGTTATCGCTAAGTTTGAAGTTCCTGCTGGTCAGTGGCCTGAGCTTTTACAGTTCTTACAAGAATATATCAGAAGTAAACAACCTGAGCAAAGAGAGGTGAGTCAGCACAGTTTATCCATGGTACTGAAGGCTTCTTCTTCTACCAACGGCTTCTTCTTTTTTCCTGATTAAGAGGCCTCTTATTCATGTGTGTGTCTCCCAGGGGGTACAAGAAATCAGTCCAGGATTTAAATTTGAAGTGAACATACATGTAGCCATGATAGACAGCTGAGATCGCATGGCTATATGTACAGTTCTACATGAACACAGCATGTTTCTCTGTCTCTGTCTATATATACATTGTACAATTATTATTATCAATATTATCATCATCATCATCATCATCATGATTATTAAATTATTATTATTATTATTAATTATTTGATATTATGAATGTATCTTGTTTTGTATTCTCTAGATGGGGATGTTTGTACTAAGCTCTGTAACAGAGTCTGTAGGTGAACAGGTAAAGACCACACCATTTTTGTAGATATTGACACACAAAGGCAAATTGTATAGCCAGGACAGGTCCAGCTACATGTACTTTCGTCTTGACCGTTGACGAAATCCTGCCTGTTGCCGGCTTCTACTGAAGAACTCTGAGAACACATGTATGTTGTCATGCTCTGTTGATCGAGTATGTACTGATTATGTATGACAGAGTATGAGAGCATGTACTGTATAGTATTCCTGCACAATAGACATGTACATGTAGCATGGTGTCATCATCATCAGTAACCATCATTGTCATCATCATTTTCATTGATAATTTGATCATCATCAGCACCAATATTATAACCATCAACATTATCAACATTACAATGACTACCTGTTACATCTACTTACATCATCACCAAGACAACCTTTAAGTCATAATCATCATCATTCTCATCATCACCAACACTTCATCACCATCATTATCAGCACCAATACTGGTAGTAATAGTCTTGCACTGCGAGCTGATCCATGTCACTTTGTCTGTCAGCTTAAACCTCAATTCCCTGCTTTACTTGCACTGTTCTCCTCAACACTTGAAGATCAAGAGAGCAAAATGGTTCCTTTTTATACTATAAAGTGAGTAACACGCATACTACGTTGTAGGTCACACTGTACATGTAGGTCACTGTACAGTGTCAGGGGTAGACTGTGGATTAAGTAGTTAGGTGACTTAGGCCTAGGGCAAACTTCGGACTAACGTCGCACCGAACCTATTAGATATAGGTTTGGTGGAAGGTCGACTAAGGGCCAACGTGGCGGCAAACGTCGAACCAATGTCGATCTAGTTCACTCGCGCATTGTAATTTTAATTCTAATTTCGCATTAAAATGCACGGGAGCACGCACATGTTTTTGGCGCCTGACTGCATACCCATGCAATGGCAAAATACAGCACTCGGCCGCAATTAAAACGTGCATACTCCAAAACAAGAAGCGAAGAACGGCAATGCACGCGGCAGTGGTGTTTGTAGGAGGATAAAGATACAGCTGCAAGCCCTGTTATTAGCCGTTCTTCTAACAGTTTCATACAATGAAATATTGTTTTCGATTCTCTTACCCAGAGCTCCTCGTTGAGGGAATGACCGAGGGACTCTGAGTACGAGAATGATTGTTTTCGAATTTGTCTTTCTATAGCGCATGCTCACCAGGGGGGAGATGAGTGTTTGGGAGGTGGGGGAGTCGTTGTTTTCACGGTTTTGATGTAAGTCATGTGATTTGCATGATTGATTTACTATTTTACATCATTTATGAATTTAGTTTGGCGCGTGTTTAAAATGGCGTTTGCCGCAAAGTCGCTCCAGAGTCGTAATATCCGACTTGGCTTGTCGAACTTATGATGGACTCGAACCTAATGGATAGGGTCAACCTCAATTACGGCAAATGTCATACTAACCATGAGCCTATTTCAAAATTAATAGGTTCCACTGAATTAAGCTCGTTTGCCCTAGGCCTTACTAATTATTTTGCTATTCAAACACAAAGTTCCAGTATAAAAGGACGCTGCCCAGTTAATCAATCTTTGTTAATCGCATATTCACATACATTGTACATACACATTCATGTAGCGATACAAAGATTAATTAGCAACGTTATTGTCTTACCACTGGGCTGGCTCCTTTTATACTGGAACTTGGTGTTTAATTCACAATTTTCTGAGGAGTATCCAGTACTCATGCTTGTACATATTTACAATGTACGTAGTAGCCAGGGGAAATCCCTGACACCCAGCCCTTAATGGCATGCCTGTACAGCACTAATATTCATAATGTATGGTAATTATAAACAAAACAAATGAAATGATCTCAGTAAAAAACTATCAAAACTTGTTGTTTTCAGGGCTTTGATGTCAATGATAGAAAATATTGGAACAGATGAAGTGGTGAGTTGTGTAGAATATCCACATGATATTTCAAATTGGAGGCATAACACACTAACATACTAACTCCTCATGATTGTAAGCTGCTCAGCTGCCGTAGGCGCCTTCATATGCAGCCCGAAAAAAGTCCTCCATTGGTTGTAAAGCGCATTGAGACAATGTGAAATGTGCTATATAAGAACCGATTTATTATTATTATTATTATTTATTATATATAATGTCTCAGAACTAATATTTACAGTTTCTGTAGTGAATATTTTCTCTCGTGTTCTGATCAGTCCCCGCGTGCTATAAATCTGCACATAGCATACGCGCTCGTTTTCTATTTCTTCATTCCATGCCTGTTCAGCAAACAGACAGACTGGTCAGTCGGCACCTGAAGTCTTAAATAAATGTGTTTATTTATTCTTTGTCAAAGAAATAATGCACAAGAACACGTAAAATATGTGACCGTATTTTGAGTAGTTACTTCACACTGGCTTTCCAATCAATCATGCAGAATCATGTGTTGAAAATTAACCAATCAGCATGCAAGAAATTCTACAGTTTTGGCTAGCGTGCACTCGTACAGAGATTTCCAAGTTTTCGCTGTAATTTGTTGTTTTTCTTTCACCAGAATAGCTAGTTTCTTTGACAAAATAAAAAGGCTCGCCAAAATACTGAATGACTCGTAAAAATACACAGCCGTGTTTGATGCTTAGCCGACTAATATAATAATAATAATATTAAATAATAATAAACTTTATTAACAGTTTTGGCTAGTGTGCACTCGTACAGAGATTTAATATATAACCTCTATATATTTCCACAGGCTGCAATGAGACTTCTTATACCTAAAATAATGAATGTCATTGAAGCACTGCTTGCTATTGATGAGGTGAGTTGCCATGGTAACAATAGACAATAATACATTGACAGTATATATACTACTGAAGCTCTTATACCTAAAATAATGAATGTCATTGAAGCACTGCTTGCTATTGATGAGGTGAGTTGCCATGGTAACAATAGACAATGATACATTGACAGTATATGTACTCCTGAAGTTCTTATACCTAAAATAATGAATGTCATTGAAGCACTGTTGCTATTGATGAGGTGAGTTGCCATGGTAACAATAGACAATGATACATTGACAGTATATGTACTCCTGAAGTTCTTATACCTAAAATAATGAATGTCATTGAAGCACTGTTGCTATTGATGAGGTGAGTTGCCATGGTAACAATAGACAATAATACATTGACAGTATATGTACTACTGAAGCTCTTTTACCTAAAATAATGAATGTCATTGAAGCACTGCTTGCTATTGATGAGGTGAGTTGCCATGGTAACAATAGACAATAATACATTGACAGTATACAGTACCGATCGAAACTAACCTCAAACGCGAAGTTAACATATGTTAACGCAAAGCGTGCATTTGGAGTTAACGCAAAACAAACGCAAAGCAAACCTTGCCGATGTTTACGTTTGTTTAGCGTTTACTAAATGAACGCAAAGCAAACGCAAAGTAAACTATTCTATTCTAAACTCGATTGGATTTCATTTTCGAAAGCATTCAAACATCGTTATATATTTACAATGTAATAGAAATTCAGTACAGTTTACCGTAAATGTACAAAATAATGCACACACAAAATACACAAAATCAAACACACTTCAGCAAACTAAATGCGATCAAAGTTAGCCGAAACTAAAAGCGATTTCTGTGTCGAAATCTCATTGATAGAGGACGTGAATTCGAAGACATTTTCGATAAAAGATGACGATGTTTTCGCAAAGAATGAAAGCAACACAACCAACTAGACATCAACTAGACACTTGGCGCCGAGATGTGTCACATTACGTCACACAAAGAAGCCGCTAATCAGATGACAAGAGAGCATTTTTTTTGGCGGCTGGCTTCGCAAAGTTTGCTCTTCAAAGTCCGAAAAGTTAAATGTACCAGTCGAAGATCAAGAAAAAAATTACCTTATTGAGAAATTGCAATTTATTCCGTCCAAATATGTCCAAATATGACATTTCAGAACCAGAAATCTTCCTTTAGTTTCCTTTGTAATTCACATCATTCGTTCGACCTTCGGCTCGGGTTTGTTTACGTTGTTCTTCTCGAGCGCGCGTTTGTTCTGAGTTAACTCCAAACAAACGCAAAGCAAACCCTGGCAAAATTTGTGTTCGTTTGGAGTTAACGAAAAACAAACGCGGTTTGAGGTTAGTTTCGATCGGTACTGTATGTACTCCTGAAGCTCTTATACCTAAAATAATGAATGTCATTGAAGCACTGCTTGCTATTGATGAGGTGAGTTGCTATGGTAACAATACACAATAATACATTGACAGTATATGTACTACTGAAGCTCTTTTACCTAAAATAATGAATGTCATTGAAGCACTGCTTGCTATTGATGAGGTGAGTTGCCATGGTAACAATAGACACTAATACATTGACAGTATATGTACTCCTGAAGCTCTTATACCTAAAATAATGAATGTCATTGAAGCACTGCTTGCTATTGATGAGGTGAGTTGCCATGGTAACAATAGACAATGATACATTGACAGTATATGTACTCCTGAAGTTCTTATACCTAAAATAATGAATGTCATTGAAGCACTGCTTGCTATTGATGAGGTGAGTTGCCATGGTAACAATAGACACTAATACATTGACAGTATATGTACTCCTGAAGCTCTTATACCTAAAATAATGAATGTCATTGAAGCACTGCTTGCTATTGATGAGGTGAGTTGCCATGGTAACAATAGACAATGATACATTGACAGTATATGTACTCCTGAAGTTCTTATACCTAAAATAATGAATGTCATTGAAGCACTGCTTGCTATTGATGAGGTGAGTTGCCATGGTAACAATAGACAATAATACATTGACAGTATATGTACTCCTGAAGCTCTTATACCTAAAATAATGAATGTCATTGAAGCACTGCTTGCTATTGATGAGGTGAGTTGCCATGGTAACAATAGACAATAATACATTGACAGTATATGTACTCCTGAAGCTCTTATACCTAAAATAATGAATGTCATTGAAGCACTGCTTGCTATTGATGAGGTGAGTTGCCATGGTAACAATAGACAATAATACATTGACAGTATATGTACTCCTGAAGCTCTTATACCTAAAATAATGAATGTCATTGAAGCACTGCTTGCTATTGATGAGGTGAGTTGCCATGGTAACAATAGACAATAATACATTGACAGTATATGTACTCCTGAAGCTCTTATACCTAAAATAATGAATGTCATTGAAGCACTGCTTGCTATTGATGAGGTGAGTTGCCATGGTAACAATAGACAATAATACATTGACAGTATATGTACTCCTGAAGCTCTTATACCTAAAATAATGAATGTCATTGAAGCACTGCTTGCTATTGATGAGGTGAGTTGCCATGGTAACAATAGACAATAATACATTGACAGTATATGTACTCCTGAAGCTCTTATACCTAAAATAATGAATGTCATTGAAGCACTGCTTGCTATTGATGAGGTGAGTTGCCATGGTAACAATAGACAATAATACATTGACAGTATATGTACTACTGAAGTTCTTATACCTAAAATAATGAATGTCATTGAAGCACTGCTTGCTATTGATGAGGTGAGTTGCCATGGTAACAATAGACAATGATACATTGACAGTACATGTATATGTACTCCTGAAGCTCTTATACCTAAAATAATGAATGTCATTGAAGCACTGCTTGCTATTGATGAGGTGAGTTGCCATGGTAACAATAGACAATGATACATTGACAGTACATGTATATGTACTCCTGAAGCTCTTATACCTAAAATAATGAATGTCATTGAAGCACTGCTTGCTATTGATGAGGTGAGTTGCCATGGTAACAATAGACAATGATACATTGACAGTACATGTATATGTACTCCTGAAGCTCTTATACCTAAAATAATGAATGTCATTGAAGCACTGCTTGCTATTGATGAGGTGAGTTGCCATGGTAACAATAGACAATGATACATTGACAGTATATGTACTCCTGAAGTTCTTATACCTAAAATAATGAATGTCATTGAAGCACTGCTTGCTATTGATGAGGTGAGTTGCTATGGTAACAATAGACACTAATACATTGACAGTATATGTACTCCTGAAGTTCTTATACCTAAAATAATGAATGTCATTGAAGCACTGCTTGCTATTGATGAGGTGAGTTGCTATGGTAACAATAGACAATAATACATTGACAGTATATGTACTACTGAAGCTCTTATACCTAAAATAATGAATGTCATTGAAGCACTGCTTGCTATTGATGAGGTGAGTTGCCATGGTAACAATAGACACTAATACATTGACAGTATATGTACTCCTGAAGTTCTTATACCTAAAATAATGAATGTCATTGAAGCACTGCTTGCTATTGATGAGGTGAGTTGCCATGGTAACAATAGACAATAATACATTGACAGTATACAGTATGTACTCCTGAAGCTCTTATACCTAAAATAATGAATGTCATTGAAGCACTGCTTGCTATTGATGAGGTGAGTTGCCATGGTAACAATAGACAATAATACATTGACAGTATATGTACTACTGAAGCTCTTATACCTAAAATAATGAATGTCATTGAAGCACTGCTTGCTATTGATGAGGTGAGTTGCCATGGTAACAATAGACAATAATACATTGACAGTATACAGTATGTACTCCTGAAGCTCTTATACCTAAAATAATGAATGTAATTGAAGCACTGCTTGCTATTGATGAGGTGAGTTGCCATGGTAACAATAGACAATAATACATTGACAGTATATGTACTACTGAAGCTCTTATACCTAAAATAATGAATGTCATTGAAGCACTGCTTGCTATTGATGAGGTGAGTTGCTATGGTAACAATAGACAATGATACATTGACAGTATATGTACTCCTGAAGCTCTTTTACCGATATTTGAATGACTTTTCTTGTATGAATTGAGAAGTGACAGTGATGCGCATGCATCTGGTGTATTACATGTTGATTGGTTGATTACATGTGCAAATGCATGTTGCTAAACTATGGTTGTTTTTCTTCTAAAGGACAAAGCCTGTGAAGCCATGGAGATTTTTGATGAGTTGGTGGAGTCTGAAGTCAGTATCGTCACTCCTCATCTTGTCTCTCTGATGGAGTTCTGCTTAAAGGTACAGGGCACTACAGGACACTACAGGGCACTACAGGACACTACAGGGCACTACAGGGCACTACAGGGCACTACAGGGCACTACAGGGCACTACAGGGCACTACAGGACACTACAGGGCACTACAGGGCCATAAGTTCACACTACAGGACACTACAGGGCCACAAGTTCACATTACAGAGCACCAGCAGGCCATAAGTTCATCAGACCATGACCATTACATGTTTTACCCTCAGAAGAAGAGGCTACAAGTAGCAGTGAAAGGAAACCCTTGCAAACCATGCTAAAATGTGATCATGTTTTGTCTTGTTTAGTTGGCCATGAACACCAATTATGCTCATAGTTCACGTACAAAGGCACTCTACTTCATTAGCTGGTTAGCACGCATTAAACCAAAGGTAAGTATTGAAATGCATTCATCAAAAGAGAAAAAGTGAAGCACATGTAAAACAATCATCTTTCGAGCCCAGGAGATGCGAAAAAAAACTAGTCGCGTGAGGGGATGTTACACATAGAAAAACCTCTTGCAACCTTCAACATTTTTTTTAGCGAGATGAGTTGCATGAGAAAATATTACACGTGTAACAGCACCTCTAGACATGTTTCAGCAGTGCTGCTGCCATCGTTAGTAATTTAATATGTATACTTATTGTTGGAATGCATTCATCAGTGAAATCAAGGGTTTCAATACTTGTAACAGTTGAGGAGTTTAAAGAAATGAAGCTCATTTTTGTAGGCTTTGATAAAGAATAAACTGGTTGTTCCAACGTTGGCGGTAGTATTTCCTATAATGGCTGCTGCACCCAGTGAAGAGGAGATTGAAGACCTAGAGGATGATGAGTTAGAAGATGGAGCTGAAGCAAGTCGACCATGTGCAGTAGCTTCACAGGTGTGTGTGCACCTACAGCGCATTAATTTCACATACTTCTGTCTGGACCACAAACAATAGAAATGTCATGCAAGGTTGATTTAGCTGATTGGCTAATAATGGTGACAGAAGTATGTGAATACATTACAGGTGGTCAGTTTTGAGAGCTGCACTGTAAATGGCTATGATATTACAGTCGTTTACCTCTACCACTGACCTCCCTACCGGATCACCAATCATCATCATCATCATCAATGTCAATTTTCATCAGCATCACTCAGTTATAGTTGAATTACTATTAATAACAACGGCACTCCATTTTCTTCTTTTAGGTTCTTGACAACCTTGCACTTCATCTTCCCCCAGAAACGCTGATCCCTCCATTGGTAGGTACACATTCACTTGTGGCTTTAAGTTAACGTAAACAGCAATGCTATCATACACATATAAAGAATACTCAAGTTTTGAGTTGTTTAGAGATGGCTGCTGTCCTTGACAAAGGATGTGCGATTCAAAAATGTTTCTATATTGGTTCATCTTCTTCTTCACAATAACCCCAACCTTCAACATTTTTTCGTGTTCTTGTTGATGTTTGTGAATAATTTACACTGACTCGAGGCTAACCCTGTACAAATGCGTCTGATGTCAATAAGTACAGCAGTTTTACAGCGGTATCTGTGAACTCAAAAAGGGAATATTGGTGTAGAAAGCAGTAGAGTTGTACCATAGAATATAGAATTTCTGTAACTTATCATCTCAACCCAAAACAGATGCAGTTTATTGATCCAGCGCTTGGTAGCGCTAACCCATATGAAAGAAAAGCAGCACTCATAGCATTAGCAGTTTTAGCAGAAGGCTGTGCTGACTACATTAGAAACAGGTGGGTGCGTCAGTGTACACCGAGAATGTGACAATACAACACAATAACTTTTATTTCAACACGATTGTAATTAAAGCAATGCCGCTTGTGGGGTTGTGTATTTAAGCTAAATAAACTAGTGGATAACTAAACATTACATGTAGCTATTGCTAGTTTTCACGTGACGTCATGGCGATAACCCATTAGTTTTTCTTATTTGTACATGTACCTGTGTTTTTGTACTTGGAATATCCAGGGATCAGTGGCGTAGCCAGGTTTTCACGTGACGTCATGGCGATAACCCATTAGTTTTTCTTATTTGTACATGTACCTGCGTTTTTGTACTTGGAATCTCCAGGGATCAGTGGCATAGCCAGGGTGGCGTTTAAGTGTAGGCACGAGCAACCGATCGAGGCAAGAGTGCCATCAAGGGGGGCTATTGCCTTTATGAACCTGTTTTTTTTTTGTGTAGGCATGTGCCTTTTTCACAATGGGCCGGGTAGCTACGCCACTGGGGATTGATTGCAAACAATCAATTATTTGTTTGCCATAAACACCTGTATGCATGTACTATACACTGTACCTGCAGATAAGCCGCACATTGACTGAAATTTTGGAATAAAAGTTTATCAAAGGAAATTATAGTCTGTTTTACTTTATCAAGCTTTGTTCTATTTTGTGCCCATTTTTTAATTCACAGATATTTAGAAGCAGCTCTTGGGACTGTTTGCCAAGGTAAACACAATCCATGTTTAAAAGTTTTTTGTACCTCTTTTGGACTTTGCAGCCTTGATTGGTACAACACATAATTGACTATAAAATCTGATGGAAATAGACTGTGAGATAACCTAACACAATCCAAAGATACATTATACAGTCACTGTTGTATTGGGCAAGATTTAGTAGTAACTATTGTAACTATAATAAATAGTTACTAGTTATTAATAATAATTATTATTATAAATCATTGACAGTTCGAGAGAATCATTGGACATTTTAAAGTAACGCGTCTTGCGCTATGGCACGTGTTATGTTGTATTTTGAAATAGTTGAGAGTTGTTCAGTTAATGTGAACCGTTTTGTGGTTGTTCTCTTCACAAGAGTTGTAAACATCCATTTTGATTAAAAGCTTTAGACATTTGGTTGAAGTCGGACTCTCAGTCGACTACTAGCCTTTATAGTAACATGTTGACTACATTACCATGCATTGTCTTCTGTCGACTCTGTCAAATTGATAGCCATTTCTGTTTTCTGCTGTAGATATTACATCTTGTTATTTCACATTCGATAAAACTTTTGAAATTCATTACGTATTACTCGGTGGGCTGCCTGTGGCAGGCCGAGTTGACAAATTGGCTTTCTTTTTCTTGTGGCCACAAATTGCCAACTGGGTACCAAGGCGCATGCGTTCTGTGCTGTTGAGGAAACTCATTGCTGAAGCCCGCTGAGTGAACACTTATAGAGCATCTATAAATTATTATGTATTTTGTTTAGGTCTTTCAGACGACCACCATGTTGTCCAGAATGCAGCGCTATTTGCTCTTGGTCAGTTTTCTGAACATCTCCAGGTAAAAAAAATGATTTTTTGAGCTGCTGAATATTGAGTTATTATCAACATCTAGTACAATGTATAGCAAGCATTAAGGTGCGGACACACAGTGAAACATTTCGTGCAACATGCATTGTTGCAGCGTGTGTCCACCTCTGCAACATGTTGCACACAATGTTGCAGAAGTAGAATCGAATCCTACTTCTGCAACATTGCCAGCAACAAATTACATCGTATTAAGCTTGTGCTAGTCAATTGCGAGCAATCAGTTTCATGGGTGGACACACACTGCAACAAAATTGCCAGCAATATTGCAAGCAACGTTGCACCGTGTGTCCGCACCTTTAAGATAATGGGGCAAGCTGCTAGGGGTGGGGTGTGACAAATAGAAATATGACAAGCAAATGTACATAGTACACTTTAGTACTCTATTATCTAGTATAGTAAGCATTAAGATAATGGGGCATGCAGCAAGCTGCTATGGGTGGGTGTGACAAATAGAAATATGACAAGCAAATGTACATAGTACACTTTAGTACTCTATTATCTAGTATAGCAAGCAATAAGATAATGGTGCAAGCTGCTAGCTGCTATTGGTGGGGTGTGACAAATAGAAATATGACAAGCAAATGTACATAGTACACTTTAGTACTCTATTATCTAGTATAGCAAGCAATAAGATAATGGTGCAAGCTGCTAGCTGCTATTGGTGGGGTGTGACAAATAGAAATATGACCAACAAATGTACATTAAGTACACTTTATATATTGATGGCCTGATGACTGAACCTGATGATGATGTCACGATGGCACCGAAAAGTCATTAGTTATTATCCTTTTCATCATTGAACACTTTTGTTTGTGTTTTAGCCTGATATTAGCTCATACAGTGATAAAATCCTGCCTCTCCTGTTTGAACATCTTGGACAAAGTACAGTCATCAATAATGACCAGTGTCCTAGTGCAACACGTACTTACTATGCATTGGAAACGTTCTGTGAAAACTTAGGTAAATTAATCATCAATAATGACCAGTGTCCTAGTGCAACACGTACTTACTATGCATTGGAAACGTTCTGTGAAAACTTAGGTAAATTAATCATCAATAATGACCAGTGTCCTAGTGCAACACGTACTTACTATGCATTGGAAACGTTCTGTGAAAACTTAGGTACTAAAATAAACACCAAACAAGACAGTGTTAATAGTATTTATGTTACAAGTTGTTTTTTTGAATGTTTGTTGATCAAAATACAGTAGAATCTTGCGTGATATCAATTGTACACTGTACCTACTGTACTGTATCAATGGAGGGGAGATTGTCTAGGGGTGGAGATTTAACATCCACTCTCCCAGAACACTAAAGACTGTCAGATCAAAAAGTAGTTACATTTACTTTGAAGAACATCAAATATCATGCCATCACATATCATGTTGAAACCCCTCTGTGGGAGGGGGGGGGGGAGGGGTCTTGTCTGTCAAATAACCACCCCTTGCCCATCCCCCCTCGGGCATAACATTAATACAGGTGCATATAGCAATATTATTTTTTTCAATAAACATGTTTTATTGTACTGGTAATAACAGCTTCCTAATTACAACAATAATAATAAATGTAATAACAATATACTTGAATCTCCATTTTGTTCTTACGGTAAAACTAATTCGAATTACTTCTTCTATATATTCTCCAGGTGAAGGCATTCTACCGTATCTCCCAACTCTACTTGATAAGTTATTAGTTGTGCTTTCATCTTCGCCGGTATGTACTATGTACTTATACAATCTATGTAGCACATGAAACTGTTATATTTCATGATCTGCTCAATCTGATTGCCGTGATTTGGGATTTTCACTGTCAAACTTTTGGGATCATGGTACATCATGTTACATGATATGGGCACAGGATTCGTGATCCAGACAAACCCCCCCCCCCCCCCCCCCCCTCTTCCAGACTCTGTTCCTAGTATCTACAGTGGAACCTCTGTATCACAGACCTCTATTCAGCGGCCACCTTCTATTCATGATCAGCAGCCACTTTTCAAGGTCCAGATTTTTTTGTCAGTCAAGCTCTGTAAATTACATCTCTATTAAGCGACCACCTCTATATAACAGACCTCTCTTCAGTGGCCACTTTTCAAGATCCCTATTAAATTAGGTTCCACTGTAGTTCTTATTCTTTATCAGAATACACATCTATTAAGCGACCACCTCTATATAACGGCCACTTTTCAAGATCCCTATTAAATTATTTTTTTCTGTCAAGCTCTGTTAGTTGTACCTCTATTAAGCGGCCACCTCTATATAACAGACCTCTCTTCAGTGGCCACTTTTCAAGATCCCTATTAAATTATTTTTTTCTGTCAAGCTCTGTTAGTTGTACCTCTATTAAGCGGCCACCTCTATATAACGGCCACTTTGCAAAGTCCCGAGGGTGGCCGTTATATAGAGGTTCCACTGTAGTTCTTATTCTTTATCAGAATACACCTCTATTAAGCGACCACCTCTATATAACGACCACTTTACAAAGTCCCGAGGGTGGCCGTTATATAGAGGTTCCACTGTAGTTCTTATTCTTTATCAGAATACACCTCTATTAAGCGACCACCTCTATATAACGACCACTTTACAAAGTCCCGAGGGTGGCCGTTATATAGAGGTTCCACTGTAGTTCTTATTCTTTATCAGAATACACCTCTATTAAGCGACCACCTCTATATAACGACCACTTTACAAAGTCCCGAGGGTGGCCGTTATATAGAGGTTCCACTGTAGTTCTTATTCTTTATCAGAATACACCTCTATTAAGCGACCACCTCTATATAACGACCACTTTACAAAGTCCCGAGGGTGGCCGTTATATAGAGGTTCCACTGTAGTTCTTATTCTTTATCAGAATACACATCTATTAAGCGACCACCTCTATATAACGGCCACTTTACAAAGTCCTGAGGGTGGCCGTTATATAGAGGTTCCACTGTAGTTCTTATTCTTTATCAGAATACACATCTATTAAGCGACCACCTCTATATAACGGCCACTTTGCAAAGTCCCGAGGGTGGCCGTTATATAGAGGTTCCACTGTAGTTCTTATTCTTTATCAGAATACACATCTATTAAGCGACCACCTCTATATAACGACCACTTTACAAAGTCCCGAGGGTGGCCATTATATAGAGGTTCCACTGTAGTTCTTATTCTTTATCAGAATACACATCTATTAAGCGACCACCTCTATATAACGACCACTTTACAAAGTCCCGAGGGTGGCCGTTATATAGAGGTTCCACTGTAGTTTTTATTCTTTATCAGAATACACATCTATTAAGCGGCCACCTCTATATAACAGCCACTTTACAAAGTCCCGAGGGTGGCCATTATATAGAGGTTCCACTGTAGTTCTTATTCTTTATCAGAATACACCTCTATTAAGCGGTCACCTCTATATAACGGCCACTTTGCAAAGTCCCGAGGGTGGCCATTATATAGAGGTTCCACTGTAGTTCTTATTCTTTATCAGAATACACATCTATTAAGCGACCACCTCTATATAACGGCCACTTTACAAATTCCCGAGGGTGGCCGTTATATAGAGGTTCCACTGTAGTTCTTATTCTTTATCAGAATACACCTCTATTAAGCGACCACCTCTATATAACGGCCACTTTGCAAAGTCCCGAGGGTGGCCGTTATATAGAGGTTCCACTGTAGTTCTTATTCTTTATCAGAATACACCTCTATTAAGCGACCACCTCTATATAACGACCACTTTACAAAGTCCCGAGGGTGGCCGTTATATAGAGGTTCCACTGTAGTTCTTATTCTTTATCAGAATACACATCTATTAAGCGACCACCTCTATATAACGGCCACTTTACAAAGTCCCGAGGGTGGCCGTTATATAGAGGTTCCACTGTAGTTCTTATTCTTTATCAGAATACACATCTATTAAGCGACCACCTCTATATAACGGCCACTTTGCAAAGTCCCGAGGGTGGCCGTTATATAGAGGTTCCACTGTAGTTCTTATTCTTTATCAGAATACACATCTATTAAGCGACCACCTCTATATAACGACCACTTTACAAAGTCCCGAGGGTGGCCGTTATATAGAGGTTCCACTGTAGTTCTTATTCTTATTCTTTATCAGAATACACATCTATTAAGCGGCCACCTCTATATAACAGCCACTTTACAAAGTCCCGAGGGTGGCCGTTATATAGAGGTTCCACTGTAGTTCTTATTCTTTATCAGAATACACATCTAAAGGAGCTAGCAATGAGTGGCATTGGTGATGCAGGTACTTAATACAATGTAGTCCAGTATTGAGTTGACTAGTAAATATGCATGATTGTATACCCCTTTATAAAAGGCACATTTACTCAGGGTTAGCATCAAGTTGGTGAAGCCATACAGCAATGTGCACACAACTTGTAACTGGAGTATATAATGCTCACTTAGTTAGCAGTACTACTGTACATGTATGTTCTTGCATGATATCAGGCAGTTTATACAGGTCCAGGTGTAATGTGCTGTGCAGTGAGTGTATACTAAGAAAATTAGTAAAACGTTTCTAATATAGTGACATCAATAATAAAATTATCCTGATTTTTCTTTCAGCGAATGCAGCAAAGGAAAACATATTCCCTTATTTTCCTCGAATTGTAGAACTAATTAAGGTATTGCATTCAATGCTGATTTTCATTTTGTCTTGAAGGCTATAAGTAGTGTAACTACATGGATATTATTATGTTGTGAACTTTACAATATGAAGACTGAAAAACAAATTCTTACAATTCCAAAATTTGTACAGTCATCTCCTAGCCTGCGTAGTGGCACAACGGGAGAAGAGAGGGGGGGGGATGGGATGGGAGGAGAGGGGAATAGTATACATGTAGCAGGCACTTCAGTCTCCAGACATTAATCAAGAGTTTGACCACCTCGCCTGAACACAAAGAAAAACTTTCAACATTTGATGACCATGTAGGTTTTCCACTTTGGACTTAAGGGATATCTCCCTGGTACACGTGCTGTATATTTTCAAGTTGAAGGGGTCCATGCAAGAACAGTGTAAGTGACTTGTGATCAACTTCCAAATTCTCCTTTGAAATTCAAAGAGCCTGGAGGAGAATTTAGATTTTGGTCAGAGATCACTTACGTTGTTCCTTGCACGGACCCCTTGACTTGTTTTTTCTCCAACACAATGTAGATACATTTGACTAATCCTGGAACATTGGAAGGAAATGTGCTTCAAGTACAAGCCATTGGTAAGAGTTCACTGTTTATAATAATGTACACTTAATGAAGGGCTCCCTGCAACGACCATGTTCAGCTGCGCTGGAGTGCCTATCATATGCAGCCCGACAAACCATCAGTTGTAAAGCGCATTGAGGCAGTGTGAAATGCACTATATAAGAACTGATTATTACTATGATTATTATTAATTACCGGTATGTTCATACAATACAATAGATACTCTAGGTGTGTTAGCAAGAACTGTTGGTCCCCAGAACTTCCTTCCTCTTGCTGAGGAATGCATACGACTAGGACTGGTAAGCAGTGGTCATTGAACTTGAAACATTTGAAGTATTAGTCATAATTTACTAGGAAAGTGTGGCCTGTCTTAGACTAGAGCATAAACGCAAGGACATCATGGATTCCTGAACCTTACATGTACCTTGGCAGTGGGGGTGGGAGTGGGGATGTTAGTGGGGTGGGAGTGGGGATGTTAGTGGGGTGGGAGTGGGGATGTTAGTTGGGTGGGAGTGGGGATGCTAGTGGGTGGGAGTGGGGATGTTAGTGGGTGGGAGTGGGGATGTTAGTGGGGTGGGAGTGGGGATGTTAGTGGGGTGGGAGTGGGGATGCTAGTGGGTGGGAGTGGGGATGTTAGTGGGTGGGAGTGGGGATGTTAGTGGGGTGGGAGTGGGGATGCTAGTGGGTGGGAGTGGGGATGTTAGTGGGTGGGAGTGGGGATGTTAGTGGGGTGGGAGTGGGGATGTTAGTGGGGTGGGAGTGGGGATGTTAGTGGGGTGGGAGTGGGGATGCTAGTGGGTGGGAGTGGGGATGTTAGTGGGGGTGTTGTTGTACAGAACTTCCCTACATTATATTATCTACACAAGGACATATAGTTTTCAGTGCATTTAGTCTGTAACAAGGAGTGTGTTTTTGCTGTGTCTAGTCTCAAAATTATTTTCTGGTCTGGAACAGGGTCTGCAATTTACTAGGATATCGTTATTCAATATCGTTATTCTCAACTGTTGTTCTTGTAGAATCTTCTTGCTCAAGACAAAGACCCAGACCTAAGACGATGCACGTATGTATGTGTATTTAGAATATTAGTTGAGATTGTTCAGTGAGCTCTTCAGAATGTCATGATTTATGTGTGAAGAAATAATGCATTGTTATCTCTCTGGTACAATATTTTGTGTTCTGGAAAGGACCAAATGTCTTGAATTAACACCTGATTGCAACATTATGTACATGTTATTTTGTCTCTACCCCCCTAAAGGTTTTGTTTGTTCGACATGCACATATATCAAAACTCCTAACCCCTCCCCTACAGGTACAGGAATGGTTCATTTAAAATGTACATGTTTCAAAACTCCTAACCCCTCCCCTACAGGTACAGGTATGGTTCATTTAAAAATTAATGTACATGTTTCAAATCTCCTAACCCCTCCCCTACAGGTATGGTTTATTTGCCTCTGTGTCAACCATCTTAAGAACCAATATGTCTGCCTTTCTACAAGAAATAATGCAGCACATGATGGATTCACTGCAGTCTGCTGAGGGAATTGTTGTAAGTGACATTGAAATGATAAAATATCTTTATCTTCTCCTTGTAATATTCATAATCTTGCATCACCGATTTAGTTGTGTTTCCTTGTATACTGTTGCATCTGCTTTTACTCATTATATCTTTACCTTGGATATCCATCTCCTTGTAATATTCATAATCTTGCACCACCAATTTAGTTGTGTTTCCTTGTATACTGTTCCATCTGCTTTTACTCATTATATCTTTACCTTGGATATCCATCTCCTTGTAATATTCATAATCTTGCATCACCAATTTAGTTGTGTTTCCTTGTATACTGTTCCATCTGCTTTTACTCATTAACTTTTGTCACTTGTATAATGCGGGAAAAGACTAAACACAGGAAAAGACCTTGAAAGCCTAAAAACTGACCTTTCTCTACAATACTCACTGTACTATGTATTCTTCTGGTTTGCTAGTTGCACTTCCCCGCCCAACTTAGTGACTGTTGTCATGTTTGTTGCCTGTTTCTTTGATGGTTTTAGACACACTACGCCAGTGAGAATGATCCGTCTTTCTTGTTAGAAGATGAAGACTTAGACCAGGGAATTGAGGATGATGAAGATATTACAGGGTAAGTCTAGTTGTGTATTTTGTACAAGAAACAGCTTCAACCGTTCAGTAATACAGCATGCACTAAGTGACAAGAGCACAAAAGAAGTGAAGGGAGAAACATCAGTCATGGGTGAGTGTTTCCCCCTAAATTCTTGAGTACTCTCAGCACTTTCTAAGTGCTTTATTACTGAACGGAGCACGGAAAAAGCTGTTCCTTTATTATATAGAAACTATGAATGAATGAATGAATGACTAAATGTCCATCCCACTGAATGATTGAATGAATGAATGACTAAATGTCCATCCCACTGAATGATTGAATGGATGACTAAATGTCCATCCCACTGAATGATTGAATGCGTGACTAAATGTCCATCCCACTGAATGATTGAATGGATGACTAAATGTCCATCCCACTGAATGATTGAATGAATGAATGACTAAATGTCCATCCCACTGAATGATTGATTGAATGAATGACTAAATGTCCATCCCACTGAATGAATGAATGAATGAATGACTAAATGTCCATCCCACTGAATGATTGAATGAATGACTAAATGTCCATCCCACTGAATGAATGAATGAATGAATGAATGACTAAATGTCCATCCCACTGAATGAATGATTGAAAGCATGACTAAATGTCCATCCCACTGAATGAATGATTGAATGAATGACTAAATGTCCATCCCACTGAATGAATGAATGCATGACTAAATGTCCATCCCACTGAATGAATGATTGAATGAATGAATGACTAAATGTCCATCCCACTGAATGATTGAATGAATGACTAAATGTCCATCCCACTGAATGAATGATTGAATGACTAAATGTCCATCCCACTGAATGAATGAATGAATGACTAAATGTCCATCCCACTGAATGATTGAATGAATGAATGACTAAATGTCCATCCCACTGATTGAATGAATGAATGACTAAATGTCCATCCCACTGAATGATTGAATGAATGACTAAATGTCCATCCCACTGAATGAATGATTGAATGAATGACTAAATGTCCATCCCACTGAATGAATGATTGAATGACTAAATGTCCATCCCACTGAATGAATGAGTGAATGACTAAATGTCCATCCCACTGAATGATTGAATGAATGAATGACTAAATGTCCATCCCACTGATTGAATGAATGAATGACTAAATGTCTGACATCCCACTGAATGATTGAATGAATTAATCACCATCGAAACAATAACTTGGAAATTATATTTCAAGCAAACAACGCTTCAGCCTTGTTGGACTTACAACAAAACTTTCTTAGATAATCTGTGTAATTAAAATGTTTTCCAAGCAGAGCAGATAGTTTTAAACATTTTGACAACTGCTGGTAATCTTCAAACACGCGACAACATTACGTCATAAAAATTTGATTCCCTGCAGGCGGAACAAGTCGACCACTCGCGACTTCGTCGCTCGCTAACAATAAAAAGTGTGGTCAACTTGTATCAGAATAAAAAATGTGGTTGACTTGTGCCAAGTCTAAAGCTCCTCTTATGATTCCGATTCCGACGTTAGTGTGAACCTAGCCTACTTTGCAGCCGTTCTTTATGTCGGCCGGATCCAGGCTAGTGTGAACCAGGCTTAACAGAACTTGTAAAACATCAAGAAATTTTTTTCCAAAATCCGAGTTGCCAAACTAAGGTGTTTATCAGCTGCGAGTGCAGCTTGTATCTGGGTACAGCGTACACAATTTATTATTATTATTATATTGTATTATTTGATTATATCTGCAGATATAGTGTTGAAAACTCCTACCTTGAAGAGAAAGAAGACACTTGCAATGCCTTAGGAGAGTTAGCAGAAAACACTGGGTAAGTAATATAGTATTGGGTTCCCTGTGTTGTTATGATTGGGTTCCTCCCTGTGTTATGATCCCCATTTTTAACTCGTGGATTGCGTAGCATCCACGAGTTATTGGGATGAGATGGGGGAAAGTTAATATATGCACCAAATTGTAAACTCGTTCCCAGGGCTCTCTCATTTCATACAAAACGGCAGCCATTGCCATTGTACTTGGCATCGACAGTATTTTATCGGACTTTAGGCATTCAACCCTGGAAATACCCTGAGAACCAATTAACTATGTATACTCTAAACAAACCAGTTTGCAAGCGACAAATACTCAGTGCTCTGATAGAGTATAAAAAAAACTACTATATGCTACAACACATCGAGTGAAGGATTTATACACCGTATAGCCGATTGTGCCGAGTCGGAAGAAAGCCAAGTTTACAAAGCATTCGGGGAGGATCGAGGATGGAATATTAACCTATGGTCTTCTCAGTGTCACTGGCTTGAATCACATGGCAGTTTCCTTTGTCGTCTTCGAAGGAGAAAGAGAAGATAAATGTTGGAGTTCAGTTTATTAGTGGGACAAACTTAAAGCCGTTTTTGGACGCCTTCACTGAAGCGAATTATCGGGTATAAAGTGTTTCATATCATTGTTTCACTCTCTGCATGTACTAAGCTAAATATGTAGTAGTAGTAGTAGTTTATTATGCGTCATTATACGATTTATTGGTATATTTTCGTTCGTTTGGTATTCCTTTGTAAAAGCTTAGTTACCCGTGTAAACATGGTGAACAACTCGATCGCCTTAAAACACTTTATTTCGAAGTCTAGATGAAAAATAGACACAACACAGATGTTAATCAAGCATTGAACTTTACTTCTTGAATACATTTTACTTATTATGACGTGCTGGTTCCATGCTCAAACATGCCCTAACGTATTCTTCAAGGCGTTCCTCGTCACTCACATACGGGAATCCACGAGTTCACCAAATGGTGCCTTTGATTTATGTGTGATTTTAATAAAATCAGTGCTGCGTATTATATATCAAAATATGAAGGAAAGTTTATTGGCTAAATTTTGAAATATTTTGATGAGAAGAGTTGAAGTGTGCGATTTCTGGATGTTCGTAGAGGCGAACATACTTGCATGATTCATTAATATTTCAACATTCCTAGTCATTCATTTACTTTGATAGATTTAGTAGTATAGCTTAACTAGTAAACTTCGAATTACATATGTACGTACATAAAGGAAGTACTTTGAACCGAGAATAAAGGTTTTTGATTACAACTTCCGGTTGCTGCCACATTTCGCTATAAAACTTATAAATTGATATATTTGAAGAGCATCTAGCGCAAAAAAACGAGAATGGTGATCCCCTCTTTTTATTACAGTTTTTAAATGTCCATTGCATAATATTATTAATGTCCATGCAAAGTTTCAGAACAAAGTTATTGGCAAAATTTATTGTAAGGGAATTATCTTAAAGTAATGAACATGTTTCATGGTCTTAGAATATACGTTACTAAATAATCTGTTTCCATCGGCTAAACAACAACACTACAAACACTGATTGCTAAATATTCAATCTAGTAATAACACTGTGTAGAAACTTAGAACATCAATAAAAACTAGCAGCTACAAAAATAAACAATTTATGAGGTTATTGCTATTAAGAATTCCTAACAAATTTGGTAAAATCAAAACTATGCAGTTCCTTTTATGCCATTTGTATTGAATATGATGTCACCATTTTGTAGCCTTCCTTGAGCAGCTTTTGATGATCTGATTACTTGTGATTAGTGTGGACGCGAGGGACTAAGGCGTGAGGAACCAACTCACACTGTTTGGGAGTCCGGTGGGATTTCAGGAGAGGATCTAGGAGGACTGGAAAAGAAATGGGGGTCATCCCTAGTCTCTCTCATATTCTTCTACATAGGAACCCCAAAACATGAATGAATGCTAAATGAAGTTGCTTGCTGTGCAGGCTACTTTAATCCTTTGAAGACTTGAAATTTCCTCCTCTGTTCTTCACAGATTGTTATCCTTATTTAAACAATAAAACACCTCCACCAAACAAAGTACAAATAAACTGACCATCATGTAATGCTGCTATATACAAAGGCCAGCTACTTAGTTCATTTGTCTTTCCCACAAAACGACCATCCAAAGTAAACTTATGAACCGAGTTAGAACCAAAATTACACACCAGTAGATTGTGGTTATTATCAATAGCCAGACCATGTGGGTTCTGCACCTGACCAGCAGCATTGCCAATGGTGGATATTCTAGTTGGTGATTTGTCTTTCATCTCAATCACATGAATCACTTTGTTATTAATATAATCACTCACGTAAAACAGTCCATTGTGTGTAACTATACACCATGGACTAAAACTGTGTTGACTTGGTACAGTAAATTGATATTGGTAGTCACCGTCCTTTGTGAACACTTGCACACGTTGATTATTAGTGTCACAAACAATGATGTTACAGTCGTCATCAACGTGTACTCCATATGGGTGTTTAAACTGTTGATTCCCGTTACCTTGACAACCAAAGGTTTTCACTAGTTTCCCTGTTGTAGTGTTCACTATACATATTCTATGATTGCAATTATCACATATCACTACATCTGTTTCGTTGAGAAATGCTAAACCTTGGGGATAATCCAACTGTCGCTGTCCACTGCCTTCACTACCGTACGTCAGTAGCAAATCTCCCTCTCTGTTGAATACTCTAACACAGTGAGAATTACGATCTGCTACAGCAATCCTACTGTTGGTCTTATTCACTGCAATGCCACTGAACTCCACAGGTACTCGAGGGATGAATTCCACTTCTAGTTTACCACCACTTCTCATTTGTTTGTCTTTGACTTGTACATCGTCTTCAGGGCTGATCTGTATGTCCACATTGTCATCCGTCAGCTCATCAATGACTTCTCCAGTTGATGTTTTCATCACCACAGTCAGCTTTGCTTTCTTCATGGCCTTGAGATGAGAGTCAACTTGAACTGTACTCATCATTGGATCTAGAGACGAATAGAATCGCACTTCTCCAGGTCCAATGTTCACTTGTTGGCTCAGGTCTTTCATTGGGGTCGAAGATTATTCCTGAAATGTCTCTTTTAAACGGGTTGTAGGTGAATTGTTTAGAGCTGTCTTGCATGTCGATCATGTCACTTGCTATTCCATTGTCGATGAGGTTTTGGATGTATTCCTTGGCTGCTGGGGTGTGTCGTATTATGCGTACATTTCTCTCGGCCTTCGTGATGCTACTCTGGATTTGATTCAGTAGCTGTTGTTCGTGTCACGCAGAGTTTTCACCAACTTTTGGGTGATTTTCTTGACCTGTTCTTTAGCTTTCTCTCCGTCGGTTTTAATTTTGAGAGCGATTTCTTCTTGTTGTTTTTTTTCCTTTTCGTTCTTCTCGATTTCTTCGAGATTTTTAGAGAGACAATGTTTCTGGAAGCGGTGAACTCATGCAGTGACATTGGTTTGTGTTTCTTATGGTCGTCTTTCAAGCACATGAAACAGATCAACACATCACATTCTTGACAGAACAGCTCTAAACTTTGATGGCCCAGTGAGTTGTACATGAACGTTCTCTTCTCAGGATGGCCTCGAGGTCTTCCTTCTGCATGTCCGACAAAGAAGCGACCTTTTGTGATCTTTAGTGAACACTGAATGATTGTTCAGACATTCGTTACACAACGAACGATTGCAGTCGAAACAGTGCCACAATGCTTGTGGATGACTTGCAGAAACAGAGCAGACTTCTCGCTTTCTACAAAGTCCAACACTTG
>JAUJYZ010001043.1:110000-125106 GCA_033675265.1 Actinostola sp. cb2023 | reverse complement strand
ATGTAATTACCTACATACATGTACAAGCATAAGGCTATATAGCTACATTATATTAATTAACATTACCCCATGTAATTACCTACATACATGTACAAAGCATAAGGCTATATAGCTACATCATATTAATTAACATTACCCCATGTAATTACCTACATACATGTACAAGCATAAGGCTATAGCTACATCATATTAATTAAACATTACCCCATGTAATTTACCTACATACATGTACAAGCTAAGGCTATAGCTACATTATATAATTAACATTACCCATGTATTTACCTACATACATGTACAAGCATAAGGCTATAGCTACATCATATTAATTAACATTACCCCATGTATTAAATGTACCTACATACATGTACAAGCATAAGGCTATAGCTACATCATATTAATTAACATTACCCCATGTAATTAAATGTACCCTACATACATGTACAAGCATAAGGCTATAGCTACATCATATTAATTAACATTTACCCCATGTAATTATACCTACATACATGTACAAGCATAAGGCTATAGCTACATCATATTAATTAACTTTACCCTGTGTAATTACCTACATACATGTACAAGCATAAGGCTATATAGCTACATCATATTAATTAACATTACCCCATGTAATTACCTACATACATGTACAAGCATAACGCTATAGCTACATCATATTAATTAACATTACCCCATGTAGTTACCTACATACATGTACAATGTATGTGCATAGGGCTTAGCTACATCATATTAACATACATATAGTAATGACCCTAAGCAAAACACCTTTTCGTTTCAGGCATAATAGGTCACAAGAACCCTTTATACCATCATCTCCAGGTGCATATTATTATAACCCTAGGCAAACACCTTTTCGTTTCAGGCATAATAGGTCACAAGAGAACCCTTTATACCATCATCTCCAGCTGCATATTATTATAACCCTAAGCAAACACCTTTTCGTTTCAGGCATAATAGGTCACAAGAACCCTTTATACCATCATCTCCAGCTGCATATTATTATAACCCTAAGCAAACACCTTTTCGTTTCAGGCATAATAGGTCACAAGAACCCTTTATACCATCATCTCCAGCTGCATATTATTATAACCCTAAGCAAACACCTTTTTCGTTTCAGGCATAATAGGTCACAAGAACCCCTTAATACCATCATCTCCAGGTGCATATTATTATAACCCTAAGCAAACACCTTTTCGTTTCAGGCATAATAGGTCACAAGAACCCTTTATACCATCATCTCCAGGTGCATATTAATTATCATATTAATTAACATTACCCCATGTAATTACCTACATACATGTACAGCTACATCATATTAATTAACATTACCCTGTGTAATTACCTACATACATGTACAAGCATAAGGCTATAGCTACATCATATTAATTAACATTACCCCATGTAATTACCTACATACATGTACAAGCATAAGGCTATAGCTACATCATATTAATTAACTTTACCCTGTGTAATTACCTACATACATGTACAAGCATAAGGCTATATAGCTACATATTAATTAACATTACCCCATGTAATTACCTACATACATGTACAATGTATGTGCATAGGGCTTAGCTACATCATATTAACATACATATAGTAATAACCCTAAGCAAACACCTTTTCGTTTCAGGCATAATAGTTAACATTCCCATGGTACGTACATAATGAACATATATAATGTGTGATTACAACATCTATTACCAATGTGCATAAGGCTTTAAACTAACATAATATAAAGTATAATTATCTATATAGCACTCGTACATACTGATAAAGTACTACTTAAGATCACATATATTATTATTTATTTATTCCCACATAATTATATAAATGTAGATATTTAGTTCAACTTGTGTAATATATCCTTTCCTGACTAACGTGCAATGTGACCCTCATATGCTATGTAAGTACATATCATGAATGTACTTACCTCACTTTCGGTGTGATCAGGAACATACTGTGGCTGCATGATGATGAAACAATAATTAAATCAATGCAATCATTTGATAACTCTACTGGGTCGTTCGAATTTGCTTCCCGGTACTTAAACACCGCCAGTGTTTTTAGGTATCGTAATGATCTACATGTAGTACCTATTGCGCCTTTCACTCCAACAACATTTTTGGAAATAGCTGTATTTTTAATGTTGACATTCTAAGCTGATGTTGAACATAATATATGTATATATTATAATTATATTATACTGTATATTATTATATTCTTCAATTTCTGCTTGGATTCAAAAATAATCTGTGAACTTACATCTCCTAGTATACGTAGTGTACGCCTTTGTTTCTCTTCTTCTTTTCTAAAAGAAAGATTAGAGGACTACATGTATACCGGTATATATAGTTTGTATAGATAAATAATTTAGAAGTTTATTTTAAAACAATTACATCACAGAACCATTATATATAAGAACTACATGCATCTAGGCATAGACTAATAAAAATGCAATACATGAACATGTATATAACTACTCCCATATATGGTTTGAAGTTGGATTTGATATTTCATACATCAGCAAAAGATTATTAATAAATTATTTACATTGCATTACATCAAATAACAATAATTATATTTAATCATTTGAAAACATAATCATACTTACTGATGTCGTCGGAGTGGCTCTAGAAATTCCTCTGAATTTCTGATGTCATTCAGACACGCCATGGACTGTGAGGCAAAATCTTGAAATAAAGACAGTGAAATGATGAAAATAAAAAAATAAAAAAATAAAATAAAAAAACGGGGTGGTACACATACATAATGGTACCCATAGAGGATGGTGGTATATACTCATAGAGGATCAATGGATGCGCAGTAGCAATTTAAGGTCCAAACTTACAGTTCTGTACTTCAATGACTTTAGTTCAGAGTTTGAGAACTGCATGCATGCATATGTCAGCTAGCAAATATACATGTACTCACTCAGGTCATACACCTTGGCATCCAGAGGGCCATGGATGGTGGGTAGGCACAGCACACACAGCCCAGTCACGCATCTGGTTTGGACAGCAAACCTTATACAAACTGTCATTTACAAGAAAAAGAGAACTTAAATTAGTGAATAAGAGAAGATATACGATAACATGTTTTTTAGGGGGGTGACAATTAACAATACAATGATGGTTTGATGATGGTCATTGATGGTTTGATGATGATGATTGATGATGGTCATTGATGGTTGATGATGATGATTGATGATGGTCAATGATGGTTTGATGATGATGATGATGATGGTCAGTGATGGTTTGATGATGATGATTGATGATGGTCATTGATGGTTTGATGATGATGATTGATGATGGTCAGTGATGGTTTGATGATGATGATTGATGATGGTCAGTGATGGTTTGATGATGATGATTGATGATGGTCAGTGATGGTTGATGATGATGATTGATGATGGTCAGTGATGGTTGATGATGATGATTGATGATGGTCAGTGATGATTGTGGGTCATGATTTTGATGATGATGATTGATGATGGTCAGTGATGGTTGATGATGATGATTGATGATGGCCAGTGATGGTTGATGATGATGATTGATGATGGTCAATGATGGTTTGATGATGATGATTGGTCATGATGGTCATGGGTGATGATGGTCAGTGATGATTAATGATGGTCAGTGATGGTTGATGATGGTCAATGATGGTTTGATGATGATGATTGATGATGGTCAGTGATGGTTGATGATGGTCAGTGATGATGGATGATGGTCAGTGATGATTGATGATGGTCAGTGATGGTTGATTGATGATGGTCAATGATGGTTGATGATGGTCAATGATGGTTTGATGATGGTCAGTGATGATTAATGATGGTCAGTGATGGTTGATGGTGGTCAATGATGTTTGATGATGATGATATGGTTGATGATGATCAATGATGCATGGTCACCAACAAAATGAATGCTGCCATGGATGCATGCTAATTAATGCTTGCTCGCTGGGCTGAAATTATTGATGAAATTGAACTCCATTAATTCACACAATTCAGTCTAAATTCTTGCATTTATTATAGTACTTACTTTCTCTCCCTTTTAATGTGTTGTGGTGTGCAAAGCACACCAATGGAAAGCCATTGGGTGCTTCCCTCCATTGGCTGTTTAGTGATCTGAGAATATGACAACATCGGAGAAAAGGAATAATTAATGCTAGCATTGTTAATGGGTCCAGTCCACACTGACTGCTGACAATTTTTGTTAGATAAACTTCATGTAGCTATATTTATTAGATTTATAATACATATATATATTGACAAATTAAACCACTCAACAAATAACATGCAATACTTAATAACTTACAATATTATTTATTTTATCATTTGACTCATTTCTATCCACACGCAAATAACTGCGTACAAATAACGGTCTGAGCATGCGCACTATTGATCATTCACATGCAGTACGTAGCAGCTCGTTTTCAGAAGAAGAGATGACAATATTTTAGCTCTAAAAACAAGCATAAAAATAAAAAAGGTACTCAGGAGTTGAATGATTAAATATTGTTGAACTCGCGGTTATCAGAAAATATCATGATTTGTCAGTGTCTTGCTTATATGCAGTTATTTGCCTCTGCCGTCATGATATTTTGCTCAACCTTTCCAATAATTGCTTAGTATTTTTACCTTAGAAAATGACCAATGCTGTCATGCGATTTTGTTACAATCAAAAGAAGAGGCTTCCATAAGAGCCTTGCCTGTTGACATGCCTAATAGGAAACACAAAAATATGTTCATGAATGACTAGCTCACATCCTAAATTGTTTCAATTTTCCCCTATTCCGTGTAGCTCAGTGCAGATTTAGATACCTCTGTAGAATGGAGCACTGATGGCATAAATTGCATGTACATAATATTTATTAACATGATGACATATATATATATATATGCATCTTTCATACGTACCTCTTCTACTTTTCCAAAAAAATAAATTATGTTGCCATAATTATTTGACATCATTTGTTGGAAACCAGCTACATGTACAAGAACATCAAAGAGGAATTACAATACATGTTAATATCAAAACCATATTTCAACTTTAGAGAATAATTTACAAGTGCGTACGTACCTGCTTCCTCTGTGTTGTTTATTAGATCATCATCTAATAAACATCCAACTGCAATAAGAATCAAAATAATAAATATTGTTATTATATATACAATTTATCACAATTAAAACACATCACAATAACTTACCAAGTATCCCTCCTCCACTCATGTATTCCACGTATTGGTGGCCTTTAAAAATATGAATTACAATCATGTTATATAGTACATACTGTAGTATATAGCTAGTCCAGTACGAATATTAGCATATTATCACTTTTTGAACTAATCTACTAGCTGTTATTTGGGCTATTCAGAAACAAATGAACATGCAAATGATTGAACCATGCAGTCCTGTCAAAAATAGAATGTATTGTAGGGAACACATTATATTAAACTCAATTAAAAAAGCACATACACATATACTCTTCGTCATCCTCTGAATTATCTGCAGTACTTGCTAAAAAATAAAAACAAAAGAAAGTGTAAATAAATTAAGTGCTATACAATATAATACAAACAAGACGCTCAATGAGCGTACACTCGGACATTTATGACAATGACAGTTGCGTGACGAGGGAGACGAGCTAAGACCAGAAGGAGACATGAAGTCTGCCCACAAGAAAGATTACAAAGCACAAACCAATCAGGGGAAGTACCTGAAGTCAAGGGGCAAAAATCTAAATCTATTCTCGTCTATATTTAGATTGAAACAAGTAGATCTCTATCTTTGCTCACCAACACACACCATTGGTAGATACGTATTGTACATGTAATCATGAATCTACTAAGATCTAGAACCAATCACAGACAGTAGTCGACCGAACACAATACAACACAAACACACATGCATTTGTATACTAGAAGGATATTAATAGCTACACACCCATGCAAAAAGTATTGCATTTAATCTCGAATTAACTTTATGCGGCAGTTGCAAAATCTTGACATTTTACAGTCTGCTGGACTTCGAAATTGCCATGAGCAGCCCAACTACTTTAAAAAATTCTAAAAAAATATTTAAATTATTTTCAAAGAAACCAAATCGATATTAGTGATTCCTTATGTCAGGCCTTCAAAATACAGGAGTATAAGAGAAATTAATTTCGATCGAAAAAATGATGGGCGTGTTTTACGGAGACACCCACTTAAGCTTTATATGTACTTCATTGTGGAACTGGACGTGACTGAGCACACAACCATAACAGCGCTGAAAACTCATAAAAGAACATGGTCTTCCCCTTGAAATGTCACTAAATTGTTCATGACCCCGATGAATGCTTCCAGCAATGAATAAAGTTGCATTTGACATCATGGATTTGTAGAAAACGAACACTTTCCTGGCTTGAATCAGCGAAAAATAAACGATACTCAATATTAAAATCGATTGAACGTGTTGTGAGTGTGTGCTGATCAAAAGTACCGTGGCTCACAGAAATCATCTCCACACACAAAGTCCGTGAAATCTCAGTCGAGACTCGCAACTCATCCACATAAGTGCCCAGATCCCACACGACCACACATGACACAGGAACTCCGTCACGATTAGTTTCGCTGCTCGCTGCGCTTGCAGCAATTATCAACAGACTAACATGAACAACTAATAAGTTTATATACCTCTTGGCCTAGTTGGTAGGATAGGTGACGTGGCGCTAGGAGCTGTGGCAGTACTCGTACTCGTATTTGTGGTCGCAGTCGACGTGATTGAAACTAAAAACAAGAGAAAGATAATCCAATCACAGACAATCGACCCAACACAATATAACACAAACACACATGCATTTGTATATTATCAACAGACTAAATATAACATGAACAACTAATAAGTTTATATACCTCTTGGCCTAGTTGGTAGGATAGGTGACGTGGTGCTAGGAGCTGTGGCAGTACTCGTACTCGTATTTGTGGTCGCAGTCGACGTGATTGAAACTAAAAACAAGAGAAAGATAATCCAATCACAGACAATCGACCCAACACAATATAACACAAACACACATGCATTTGTATATTATCAACAGACTAAATATAACATGAACAACTAATAAGTTTATATACCTCTTGGCCTAGTTGGTAGGATAGGTGACGTGGCGCTAGGAGCTGTGGCAGTACTCGTACATGCACGTGTGGTTACATTCGACATTGAAACTATTAAAAATAACAAGAGAAAGTATGTGAATAATCCAATCACAGACAATCGACCCAACACAATATAACACAAACACACATGCATTTGTATATTATCAACAGACTAAATATAACATGAACAACTAATAAGTTTATATACCTCTTGGCCTAGTTGGTAGGATAGGTGACGTGGCGCTAGGAGCTGTGGCAGTACTCGTACTCGTATGTGTGGTTACATTCGACATTGAAACTATTAAAAAAAACAAGAGAAAGTATGTGAATAATCCAATCACAGACAATCGACCCAACACAATATAACACAAACACACATGCATTTGTATATTATCAACAGACTAAATATAACATGAACAACTAATAAGTTTATATACCTCTTGGCCTAGTTGGTAGGATAGGTGACGTGGTGCTAGGAGCTGTGGCAGTACTCGTACATGCACGTGTGGTTACAGTCGACATTGAAACTATTAAAATAACAAGAGAAAGTATGTGAATAATCCAATCACAGACAATCGACCCAACACAATATAACACAAACACACATGCATTTGTATATTATCAACAGACTAAATATAACATGAACAACTAATAAGTTTATATACCTCTTGGCCTAGTTGGTAGGATAGGTGACGTGGCGCTAGGAGCTGTGGCAGTACTCGTACATGCACGTGTGGTTACATTCGACATTGAAACTATTAAAAATAACAAGAGAAAGTATGTGAATAATCCAATCACAGACAATCGACCCAACACAATATAACACAAACACACATGCATTTGTATATTATCAACAGACTAAATATAACATGAACAACTAATAAGTTTATATACCTCTTGGCCTAGTTGGTAGGATAGGTGACGTGGCGCTAGGAGCTGTGGCAGTACTCGTACATGCACGTGTGGTTACAGTCGACATTGAAACTATTAAAAATAACAAGAGAAAGTATGTGAATAATCCAATCACAGACAATCGACCCAACACAATATAACACAAACACACATGCATTTGTATATTATCAACAGACTAAATATAACATGAACAACTAATAACGGTTTATATACCTCTTGGCCTAGTTCGTAGGATAGCTGACGTGGCGCTAGGAGCTGTGGCAGTACTCGTACTCGTATGTGTGGTTACATTCGACATTGAAACTATTTAAAAAAACAAGAGAAAGTATGTGAATAATCCAATCACAGACAATCGACCCAACACAATATAACACAAACACACATGCATTTGTATATTATCAACAGACTAAATATAACATGAACAACTAATAAGTTTATATACCTCTTGGCCTAGTTGGTAGGATAGGTGACGTGGCGCTAGGAGCTGTGGCAGTACTCGTACATGCACGTGTGGTTACAGTCGACATTGAAACTATTTTAAAAAAAAACAAGAGAAAGTATGTGAATAATCCAATCACAGACAATCGACCCAACACAATATAACACAAACACACATGCATTTGTATATTATCAACAGACTAAATATAACATGAACAACTAATAAGTTTATATACCTCTTGGCCTAGTTGGTAGGATAGGTGACGTGGCGCTAGGAGCTGTGGCAGTACTCGTACATGCACGTGTGGTTACAGTCGACATTGAAACTATTAAAAAAAACAAGAGAAAGTATGTGAATAATCCAATCACAGACAATCGACCCAACACAATATAACACAAACACACATGCATTTGTATATTATCAACAGACTAAATATAACATGAACAACTAATAAGTTTATATACCTCTTGGCCTAGTTGGTAGGATAGGTGACGTGGCGCTAGGAGCTGTGGCAGTACTCGTACATGCACGTGTGGTTACAGTCGACATTGAAACTATTAAAAATAACAAGAGAAAGTATGTGAATAATCCAATCACAGACAATCGACCCAACACAATATAACACAAAAACACACATGCATTTGTATATTATCAACAGACTAAATATAACATGAACAACTAATAACGGTTTATATACCTCTTGGCCTAGTTCGTAGGATAGCTGACGTGGCGCTAGGAGCTGTGGCAGTACTCGTACTCGTATGTGTGGTTACATTCGACATTGAAACTATTTAAAAAAACAAGAGAAAGTATGTGAATAATCCAATCACAGACAATCGACCCAACACAATATAACACAAACACACATGCATTTGTATATTATCAACAGACTAAATATAACATGAACAACTAATAAGTTTATATACCTCTTGGCCTAGTTGGTAGGATAGGTGACGTGGCGCTAGGAGCTGTGGCAGTACTCGTACATGCACGTGTGGTTACAGTCGACATTGAAACTATTTTAAAAAAACAAGAGAAAGTATGTGAATAATCCAATCACAGACAATCGACCCAACACAATATAACACAAACACACATGCATTTGTATATTATCAACAGACTAAATATAACATGAACAACTAATAAGTTTATATACCTCTTGGCCTAGTTGGTAGGGATAGGTGACGTGGCGCTAGGAGCTGTGGCAGTACTCGTACATGCACGTGTGGTTACAGTCGACATTGAAACTATTAAAAAAAACAAGAGAAAGTATGTGAATAATCCAATCACAGACAATCGACCCAACACAATATAACACAAACACACATGCATTTGTATATTATCAACAGACTAAATATAACATGAACAACTAATAAGTTTATATACCTCTTGGCCTAGTTGGTAGGATAGGTGACGTGGCGCTAGGAGCTGTGGCAGTACTCGTACTCGTATGTGTGGTTACATTCGACATTGAAACTATTAAAAATAACAAGAGAAAGTATGTGAATAAAGTGATGCATCTTCAAGAAAAGAAATATCAGTGATATATTGTACATGTAATCATGTATCTAGTGAATACAGTGATTACATTGAATACACTTTTTTTGTAATGGGCAATTAAAACTTGCACCTTGTTCAAACGCGCGCAAATTCAATGCTCAACCGGGGCAATCAGAATGTTTATTCGGTCACAAACCGTACTTTAACTACTTCCCACGCATACGAAAACGATTTTAAATACACTAACCGTAGATCGATGGCAGATCGTCATCATCATCTTCAAAATCGTCGTCGAAGAATGTCGCATTGATATTTTGAATTGCACTATTGCCTAAAAACACAGAAAAAGAACATTGAAAGTCTTCCACAAAGCCACGAGGTTGAAATAATCAATCAGAACTACAATGCAACTTGGGAAGGGGAGTGGTAGAAAGTGGTAGTGGTGTCCGGCTGCCGAGTTCCAGGCTTTCGCTTCACCCTCGGTTAGGAGAGATAACGCCTGGGACTTATGGCGCGCCGTTTGTTTCAAAATTGACAAATCAACTGTCAATCTAATTTTTCTATCTTCAAATAAATTCGAGACATTTTTTCCGTCAAAAACAGTTTACAACTGTCAAGCTTCCCCTTTCCCCTCCCCTTAGAGAGCCTGTTCGCAGGCTATCAAGCTTCGCATGCACTAATCGTATGTGGGGCTCTGCTACTGTCATGTCTAACTTTACTACTGTCATGATCTAACTTTACTACTGTCATGTGTAACTTTACTACTGTCATGTGTTAATACTTTATTACTGTCATGTGTAACTTTACTACTGTCATGTGTAACTTTACTACTGCCATGTGTAACTTTACTACTGTCATGTGTAACTTTACTACTGTCATGTGTAGCTTTACTACTGTCATGTGTAACTTTACACATGACAGTACGAAAGTCACAAAAGACAGTAGTAAAGTTACACATGACAGTAGTAAAGCTACACATGACAGTAATAAAGTTACACACGACAGAAGTAAAGTCACGCATGACAGTAATAAAGTATTAACACATGACAGTAGTAAAGTTACACATGACAGTAGTAAAGCTACACATGACAGTAGTAAAGTTACACACGACAGAAGTAAAGTCACGCATGACAGTAATAAAGTATTAACACATGACAGTAGTAAAGTTACACATGACAGTAGTAAAGCTACACATGACAGTAATAAAGTTACACACGACAGTAGTAAAGTCACGCATGACAGTAATAAAGTATTAACACATGACAGTAGTAAAGTTACACATGACAGTAGTAAAGCTACACATGACAGTAGTAAAGCTACACATGACAGTAGTAAAGTTACACACGACAGAAGTAAAGTTACACATGACAGTAGTAAAGTTACACATGACAGTAGTAAAGTTACACATGACAGTAGTAAAGTTACACATGACAGTAGTAAAGTTACACATGACAGTAGTAAAGTAGTAAAGATACACATGACAGTAGTAAAGTTACACATGACAGTAGTAAAGTTAGACATGACAGTAGCAGAACCCCACATAGGATTAGTGCACGCGAAGCTTGATAGCCTGCGAACAGGTTCTCTAAGGGGAGGGGAAAGGGGAAGCTTGACAGTTGTAAACTGTTTTTGACGGGAAAAAATGTCTTGAATTTATAAAGATAGAACCAGCACATGTCATATATATTTAATTGTTATCTTTCGTGATCAATGTGCCGTATATTTTACATTTCGTTCTTAGAGAGAAAACGTATTTGAACATTAAGTAAATTGTATTCAAGAAGTAAAGTTCAATGCTTGATTAACATCTGTGTTGTGTCTATTTTTCATCTAGACTTCGAAATAAAGTGTTTTTTAACTCGTGGATTGCGAACCCCGACATCCAGGGGCGTAGCGTGTTTTTTTTGCAATGTACGCACATAGCAACGAGCGCCGAAGGCGTAAGCTTCTAGGGGGGTGAGGGGGCATGCCCCCCCTGAATATTTAGAAATCTAGAGCCTTGGAAATACCATTTTCTTCGTTTTCCAGCGGACTTTCTCGCTACATAAATACATAGTAAAATGCATTTATCACTCAGTTTTATGGGGGGATTTACAGCGATTTGCAAAAATTTCTGTAAAAAAAAATATCGATCGATATATCAATATATCGGGTGCATTGTGGGTAATTTTCATCATAAAATGGCTGAATAAGCCCTCTAAAGTTAATTTGTTTCAATTGTTTTTTCACATACATACTACAAAGGTTACTTGGGTTTAGATTCAGGCTTTATAATAGCTAAAAACAAAGAATTAGGATTATGCAAATTACTATATATCGATATATCGATATATTAAATTTTACAGAATTTTTGCAAATCGCTGTATGTAAAGGTTATATAAAGGATTCAGAAAAGGATTTATGTAAAGGTTGTGTAAATGATTTATGAGTATTGGTTAAAGGATTTATGTAAACAGGTTATATATACCGCTACCGTTATATATAGCGATATAATAACCCGAGGCGAAGCCAGTTTTTTGGTATTTATTTTGTTTGAAACTGTACTAACTACAATCATCATTATACATGCCTACAATGACTGACTGAAAGGGGAAATGTATTGGGGGACACAATCTGACGAGCGGCGAAGGTGCGAGCTCGTAGTAGGATGCGGGGGTATGCTCCCCGAAACTTTTTTGAGGTATAGGGTCTCCAAAATAGCATTTTCCTGCCTTCTGTGAGTAGTTTCCAGCAAGTAATCTGCCGTGAGCTGTTAAGATTTTGTCCTAGATTTCATTTTATTTTCAATATTTTTATGTTTTTTATAATATAATTGTACGCACGTGCGTACGGGCGTATATGCACGCTACGCCCCTCACATCTGGTTTTATTTATGACGTCGGCGAAAGGGATTACTGTTGGGGGTTCGGATATCTAAAGGTCACCAGAAACAAATACAGACAGACAAATACAGCTTCGGAGATGCTTATAAACCAATACGGAAAATACAAATATTACCCAAAATACTGACTCTACGTGACCTGTTGCCCGTGGTTGTAGACTGCTATTAGGACTAAATCTATTATAAGTGATCAATTTCCCAAAATAACCTTTCGTAAAGAATCTAAAGATTATTGTTCAGTATTATAAAAATCATTACGAGTATAAACGACTTACCTTTCTTGTTTTTTCTTCTCGATTGGTAGAGAAATACCTTTTTTGATTTAGTTCCTTTAAAAAGGTTTACTAAATCAAAACCAGATGGAAGAGAGTTCGCAACTCTCTCCATCACACTGCCACGACTTGTGGACCGATAAAGACGCATGCTGTCAAGAAATTACACAATTGCAAATGTTAATAATTACAAATAGCTAGGTGAACTAATGAATAACATTCACTGCTTACCGCGTAAAATCCGCGCCACAAAGAGCTGGTATACATGCCTCTAATGCGTGGCCAAGTTGCTCGGCCGTGTAGGTCTCGCGGACTCCGAGTTCCCTTACACGGCCGGCCTTTGTGAGGGCAGTCCACGCAGCGCGTCTAGGGACACTCGTCTCCTTGTTAAACAAGAAGACGAATGTCTTGCTGATGGTTTTTACCAAGTTTGAATTTGTTGTGGATTCGCCAGAAGAAGAAGACGACGATGAGTCCGCGTTTCCCTCCATCTTCTGGCTTGTCTCGTCAAACAGTGAAATTCTATCTTTCAGGTGCGCTCTCATACAAAGGGAAACTAAAATAGTTTAAATAGCTGCATTTCCTCTCCTTCGATCGTGCCGCCTGTGAGGTGATTTTCCAAAAATGCACACCAGGGAAACTTTACGGATCAATATTGCATTGAATATCTTGTCAAATCTTCCATTATATATACCATTATCATATAACTATCAGTGATGTATATTGAAGCACATGTGAAGATCTATTCATTTTTTCGAAAGAAAGAGAAAATCTGTTCTTTAATTCTACCACTGCGGATTGTAAAAAGTAAATAATTACATGGCCGCTTGGAGATACAGAATTGATCTTTTCATGTTGAGAAATATCTCACTCGTATCAGATACCGGAAGAAACCATCCCAAAACACTTCAGCACAGTCCAGGAATGATGATGCTGAAACTGAGGAGCTATCCAGGAAATCACACCGTTAACTATTAAAGGAACGCTGTTTTGGAATTCATCTGACATCGGCTGCTTTCCCCCGCTATACTGTACTTTATTTCTGATTAAGCAATGGACGACTGTTGGACGATAGGAGAAGCAACGATCATTGATCACTCACATCCTTCTGTGCTATGCTCTGTTTGGTATGTATCAATGACTTAATATATATATGTAATGAAAATACAGTAATAACTGTGCTGTGCTGTCCCGGGGGGGGGGGGGGGGGGGGGGGGGGGATACTCCCAATAATTACAAGATATATATGTCCAGAGTCCAGGTTTTGGGCCATTTTATTCTCTAATCCAGTTTAAATGAACGCATAAAACTCATTAATCCAGGTTAGCCTAAATAACATCTCACCGCACATACCTAGCCATTTTTTAACTAATTACCCACCCTCCCTGGGTGTGCTGTGCATGCAAAACGACTGAGAAAAACATACGGATGTTGACAACCACTGATAACAAGGGACAATCTCTAGGGAACTCATATTAGTACTAAGAAAGGAATTAAAACATTTTTTGAACAACAAGACGCACTGTGTGCGTTCACTCGGGCTGAATTTACGCCCTGACCAAATGAAATGTTGGCGTGACTGAGCGATGTGCCGGAATACATGCCATATATGCTATTTGATTGGGAGTGCTACTGAAATGAAGATTGATCAACGAGTACCAAAAAATTGTAAATCTTTAGATTATAGAGCGCATGCGTATTTAGATTAATGTATCAAGGGATTTTCTCTTGTATTTGTACTAAATTTAGCCAAGAAATCAAGTTCAATAGTTAATGAACATATGTGGTGCATAATTTCTATATGTTTGGCACACAAAGTCAGTTGGGCAACTCGATTTCACAAGGAGCGACAGATGGTTGCCATGGGTTCACTTTGCACGAACGTGAGGGCCTAGATTTGTGACACGACGACACCGTTTGCGTTGTAAGACTCGTGCTAGCCCGAGT
>JAUJYZ010001043.1:0-107500 GCA_033675265.1 Actinostola sp. cb2023 | reverse complement strand
ATCTATCTATCTATCTATCTATCTATCTATCTATCTATCTATCTATCTATCTATCTATCTATCTATCTATCTATCTATCTATCTATCCATCCATCCATCCATCTATCTATCTATCTAACTATCTGGCTACATCAGTTTTCAATAACGTTGTCCATTTACAAAATAGTAAATAGTGATTTAATACTGAATGCGCTGCAGTATTCACAAACAGTCTTTTCATGAAAAAACTACGTACTGAAAATGAGATGTTTCTCGTTCCATGTTACAGTACAACAGAGGACGCCGACCACGAGATGCCTGGGTTTTTGGAGTTATTTCAACGGAATATCAACCTGCGAGAGGATACTACCAAGTGGTGAATGGAAGAGACAGAGCGACCCTGCTGCCGATTCTAGAACTTTGCTTGAATCCTGGTAGCATTGTTCACTCTGACGATTGGGCCGCATATGGAAACCTTCACCGGTTGCTACCAAACCACGTAGCAGAACACCGAATAGTGAACCACTCCCTCAATTTTGTCGATCCTGTAACAGGAGTTCACACTCAGAATATGGAATCAAAGTGGAACGAGCTAAAAAGGAAGATAAAGGAAATGAAAGGGATTGCGGGAGATAGGCTACAGAGCTATCTAAATGAAAGAATGTGGAGAGAGTGGATAGGTGGAGAACAAGTACTTACCAATTTTTGGACAACGCTTTCATTAATGTATCCCAATGTTCCAGTATGATATTCTTTCGCTTTCTTTAATAGATCAACAATGTCGTTTAATTTCTGATCAGTACGTACTTTGAATAACATGTCAACGAACAACTATGAAACACTTTTTACATAGCTGATTTTTCATTTTACATTTCAGTATGATGTAACCTGCAGTAGTAACCAACTTGGTTCTCTGCCATAATGATCACATACACGTACCGGCAGTTGTGAAATAATTCATTGATTTCCAGTAAAGTATTATCGTTTATCTATTTCTCTAACGTTTTTCTTTATTTATCGTATTACGGTATCTACACTTTGCGAAATTTATATGTATATTTATATATGTATACTCCACTATATATGCTATACGGGTATGCACCATGGTATAAAGTATGGTACTCCCCTATATACGCTATACGGGTATGTGCCGCGGGATAGGGTATGGTTTTTGAGCTCCCAGGTCTGGGGTAGGGTATCATTTTTGCCTTTTTAGGCTGGAATCGGGTACGTGTCGGTCTGGTATAGGGTATGGTTTCCGCAATAACGCCACTAACAGTCGCTATCAGTTTACATATCCCTTTAGCACGCTTTCAATCTGGGATAGGGTATACATTTTTAAGCTTTAGTCTGGGATAGGGTGTACATTTTTAAGCATTAGTCTGGAATAGGGTATGGAAATCAAAATTTTAGGTCTGGGATGGGGTCAGGGTTTTGAGGTGTCCGCGGCACACCCCTACCCAAAAATACCCTTAGTGCCCCTCCCCGGGCAATTACCTTTTTTGAAAAAGGTGTATGTGGTACACGGTATAGTACTCCTATACTCTAGTATAGAGTACAGTACACTCTACTATCTATGCAATACGTATATGCAACACGGTATAGGGTACAGTACACTCTACTCTATATGCAACACGGTATAGGGTACAGTACACTCTACTCTATATGCAACACGGTATAGGGTACAGTACACTCTACTCTATATGCAACACGGTATAGGGTACAGTACACTCTACTCTATATGCAACACGGTATAGGGTACAGTACACTCTACTCTATATGCAACACGGTATAGGGTACAGTACACTCTACTCTATATGCAACACGGTATAGGGTACAGTACACTCTACTCTATATGCAACACGGTATAGGGTACAGTACACTCTACTCTATATGCAACACGGTATAGGGTAGAGTACACTCTACTCTATATGCAACACGGTATAGGGTAGAGTACACTCTACTCTATATGCAACACGGTATAGGGTAGAGTACACTCTACTCTATATGCAACACGGTATAGGGTAGAGTACACTCTACTCTATATGCAACACGGTATAGGGTAGAGTACACTCTACTCTATATGCAACACGGTATAGGGTACAGTACACTCTCTACTCTATATGCAACACGGTATAGGGTAGAGTACACTCTACTCTATATGCAACACGGTATAGGGTACAGTACACTCTACTCTATATGCAACACGGTATAGGGTACAGTACACTCTACTCTATATGCAACACGGTATAGGGTAGAGTACACTCTACTCTATATGCAACACGGTATAGGGTACAGTACACTCTACTCTATATGCAACACGGTATAGGGTACAGTACACTCTACTCTATATGCAACACGGTATAGGGTACAGTACACTCTACTCTATATGCAACACGGTATAGGGTACAGTACACTCTACTCTATATGCAACACGGTATAGGGTAGAGTACACTCTACTCTATATGCAACACGGTATAGGGTACAGTACACTCTACTCTATATGCAACACGGTATAGGGTAGAGTACACTCTACTCTATATGCAACACGGTATAGGGTAGAGTACACTCTACTCTATATGCAACACGGTATAGGGTACAGTACACTCTCTACTCTATATGCAACACGGTATAGGGTACAGTACACTCTACTCTATATGCAACACGGTATAGGGTAGAGTACACTCTACTCTATATGCAACACGGTATAGGGTAGAGTACACTCTACTCTATATGCAACACGGTATAGGGTAGAGTACACTCTACTCTATATGCAACACGGTATAGGGTACAGTACACTCTACTCTATATGCAACACGGTATAGGGTACAGTACACTCTACTCTATATGCAACACGGTATAAGGTACAGTACACTCTACTCTATATGCAACACGGTATAGGGTACAGTACACTCTACTCTATATGCAACACGGTATAGGGTAGAGTACACTCTACTCTATATGCAACACGGTATAGGGTAGAGTACACTCTACTATCCATGCAATACGTATATGCAACACGGTATAGGGTACAGTACACTCTACTCTATATGCAACACGGTATAGGGTACAGTACACTCTACTCTATATGCAACACGGTATAGGGTAGAGTACACTCTACTCTATATGCAACACGGTATAGGGTAGAGTACACTCTACTCTATATGCAACACGGTATAGGGTAGAGTACACTCTACTCTATATGCAACACGGTATAGGGTAGAGTACACTCTACTCTATATGCAACACGGTATAGGGTAGAGTACACTCTACTCTATATGCAACACGGTATAGGGTAGAGTACACTCTACTCTATATGCAACACGGTATAGGGTACAGTACACTCTACTCTATATGCAACACGGTATAGGGTACAGTACACTCTACTCTATATGCAACACGGTATAGGGTACAGTACACTCTACTCTATATGCAACACGGTATAGGGTACAGTACACTCTACTCTATATGCAACACGGTATAGGGTAGAGTACACTCTACTCTATATGCAACACGGTATAGGGTACAGTACACTCTACTCTATATGCAACACGGTATAGGGTACAGTACACTCTACTCTATATGCAACACGGTATAGGGTACAGTACACTCTACTCTATATGCAACACGGTATAGGGTACAGTACACTCTACTCTATATGCAACACGGTATAGGGTAGAGTACACTCTACTCTATATGCAACACGGTATAGGGTACAGTACACTCTACTCTATATGCAACACGGTATAGGGTACAGTACACTCTACTCTATATGCAACACGGTATAGGGTAGAGTACACTCTACTCTATATGCAACACGGTATAGGGTACAGTACACTCTACTCTATATGCAACACGGTATAGGGTAGAGTACACTCTACTCTATATGCAACACGGTATAGGGTAGAGTACACTCTACTCTATATGCAACACGGTATAGGGTACAGTACACTCTACTCTATATGCAACACGGTATAGGGTACAGTACACTCTACTCTATATGCAACACGGTATAGGGTACAGTACACTCTACTCTATATGCAACACGGTATAGGGTACAGTACACTCTACTCTATATGCAACACGGTATAAGGTACAGTACACTCTACTCTATATGCAACACGGTATAGGGTAGAGTACACTCTACTCTATATGCAACACGGTATAGGGTACAGTACACTCTACTCTATATGCAACACGGTATAGGGTACAGTACACTCTACTCTATATGCAACACGGTATAGGGTAGAGTACACTCTACTCTATATGCAACACGGTATAAGGTACAGTACACTCTACTCTATATGCAACACGGTATAGGGTACAGTACACTCTACTCTATATGCAACACGGTATAGGGTAGAGTACACTCTACTCTATATGCAACACGGTATAGGGTACAGTACACTCTACTCTATATGCAACACGGTATAGGGTAGAGTACATTCTACTCTATATGCAACACGGTATAGGGTACAGTACACTCTACTCTATATGCAACACGGTATAGGGTACAGTACACTCTACTCTATATGCAACACGGTATAGGGTACAGTACACTCTACTCTATATGCAACACGGTATAGGGTACAGTACACTCTACTCTATATGAACACGGTATAGGGTACAGTACACTCTACTCTATATGCAACACGGTATAGGGTACAGTACACTCTACTCTATATGCAACACGGTATAGGGTACAGTACACTCTACTCTATATGCAACACGGTATAGGGTACAGTACACTCTACTCTATATGCAACACGGTATAGGGTACAGTACACTCTACTCTATATGCAACACGGTATAGGGTACAGTACACTCTACTCTATATGCAACACGTTATAGGGTAGAGTACACTCTACTCTACTATATGCAACACGGTATAGGGTAGAGTACACTCTACTCTATATGCAACACGGTATAGGGTACAGTACACTCTACTCTATATGCAACACGGTATAGGGTACAGTACACTCTACTCTATATGCAACACGGTATAGGGTAGAGTACACTCTACTCTATATGCAACACGGTATAGGGTACAGTACACTCTACTCTATATGCAACACGGTATAGGGTACAGTACACTCTACTCTATATGCAACACGGTATAGGGTACAGTACACTCTACTCTATATGCAACACGGTATAAGGTACAGTACACTCTACTCTATATGCAACACGGTATAGGGTACAGTACACTCTACTCTATATGCAACACGGTATAGGGTACAGTACACTCTACTCTATATGCAACACGGTATAGGGTACAGTACACTCTACTCTATATGCAACACGGTATAGGGTACAGTACACTCTACTCTATATGCAACACGGTATAGGGTACAGTACACTCTACTCTATATGCAACACGGTATAGGGTACAGTACACTCTACTCTATATGCAACACGTTATAGGGTACAGTACTCACTCTACTATATATATGCAATACGTATATGCAACACGTTATAGGGTGTAGTAGCAATAGTAACAACAACAATCAGCAGCAGCAGCAATAATAGTATCAGTAGCAACAGTAACAGTAACATCAGGGGTCTGGCCAGGTGTGCTTGGGGTTGGCTTCGAATGGACGTCCCATGTTAATCACTTCCATAGTTCTTCATCTCTCCAAGCTCAGGACAGCATTAGCTTGGGGTCTTATATCAGGTATTTGTGTGTGTTTCAATAACTTACTATACGTACCTTGCTCCCGGTTAATAATATATATATATTGGGAAAGGAGAAAAAATAGCTATAAGTTTGAATTAGTTAAACCTAATCATTTTCCGATAAATAAAACCACTTGACTCTTCGTATCAGATCAACCGATTAAGGTAGTGTCTCCTATTGACTCACAAACAATGCTCTGTGTTATAATCGTCCTTGACTTGATGACTCGACTTGACTTGACTCTCATATATAAAGTGTTTGGGATGCTCGCTGTACCTTTTAGGGATCCATGTCCGCAATTTGGTACCGCTTAGGATGTTTCTCAGTAAATAAGATGTCACATATAAGATAATGAATGACAGTTGTAGCTTTTGTTACTTTAGAGTTGGTACCTTTTTTAGGGGTAAATATAATTTGTAGCCACACCCACCTGAACAAGACTCTGGTACCTTTTGGGGGTCATTTTCAAAATATCCGACGCCGAGCATCCCAACCACTTTATATATAGGATCCCCCCCTCCGGTACTATCCGTCCGTTTCGCACTTTTTAGAAAGGCACTCAAGTTGGTGGGCATTGACTCATGCCGTGCATTACCAGCTAACAACCGAAACAAATAGAGAATTTGGTGTCTTTTGTTTATTCACTATTATTATCATTTTTCGCTTACAACCACCCCTCTTAGAAAGCAAAAGAGGAAAGAGAATAGTAGTAATGTCTAGTAATGTCTAGTAATGTCTAGTAATGGTTACAGTCGACAATGAGATTCTGTGGTACATTTAATAGACAGGATTACATTGTGTTTCGATGTCTCACAGGTCATAGCGTATTCTCAATTTCAACATGTCTAATTTGGTGATACTGATTTTTCTATCAAGTGTGCAGATTCAGTGCGTGAATTCTGCAAGTATATTCAGTGACATAATGCTGCGATATTGAGGATCCAATATTGACAATAAAAACAAGTCATTTTGGTACATTTCCAAAATGGAAAAAAATTGGAAGAAAGGAAATGGAAGAAATGGAAGAAGCGATTTTAAGGACACGGGTTTTGATTCTGAAACGGGTAAGATTGACGACGATGAAGGGTAGCACATAAAATTGGAATAACACAATGATATTAAATATACTAAAACCCAATAACAATTAATAGTTACAATAATATAGAACATTGATATACGATTTATTAAAATCCTTGATAATTTTTTTTAATCGTCGACGCACTGCATGAATATGTTGCATGTTTCATCTATGCTATACAGGGGCATTGCAGTTCCATCCACTCCGGCCATCTTTGAGGATGACACACAATCACTTGCCGTTGCTTTTGGCGGGGAAAAAGGAAAAGAAAAGCAAGAAAAATGCAGTTTCATTTTCAAAGTGGATTATGGGTGGATGAATGTAATCAATAAATGAATAAATGAATGAATGAATGAAAATGAATAAATGAACAATAGCATAACTGACTGACTGACTAACTATTAAACTGACTGACTGACTGACTGGCTGACTAACTATTAAACTGACTGACTGACTAACTATTAAACTAACTGACTGACTGACTAACTATTAAACTGACTGACTGACTAACTATTAAACTGACTGACTGACTAACTATTAAGGCTGACTTACTGACTGACTAACTATTAAACTGACTGACTGACTAACTATTCAGGTGGTTTAAGGCTTGGCTGAGAGACTAATTACTCATAAAATCACAATTTTTGAATTATTGAGTCAGGCATTTCACCTACCAAGCTGAAACTCGGCTAGTAGCTGTAGTTCGTTGAAACAGATAATATTATATGGAAACTACTGGACATGCCGTATCACGTGACAAACCACGTGGTCACAAATGTACGAAAGACTCAACAAAAAATGGGGTGTACAGAGACTTTTCTTAGAATAATAGATTGTGTATTAAATAAGGACAATTCAATAGGTCTTTCCAAAATAGCCTTTGCTCGTTGTCCATCATTGTTAGTTATGGAGATAATTGACAAAATAGGTCACGTGACCAAGCTGAAAATTATATATTTTCATTTTTCTCTTTACCGTTTAGCTGGGGACAACGAGCAAAGGCTAACTTAGGAAGACCTCTTCAAACATCATCAAATAACACCTATTTTATTATCCTAAGAAAAGTCTCTGTACTCCCCATTTTCAATTTTCTCTTTTTCTCATTTTAAGGTCACGTGACCTTTAGAAATTAACATAATTGCACTTAAAATATTACAAAACCTAAATGCCTCCTAAGGACCAAACACCATAATCATTCGTTATAAATGGAGAGAGATATTGTAAAAATGTGATTTTACATGTTGCTCTATAAAACCAAGCCTTAAACCACCTGAGTATATTAAACTGACTGACTGACTGACTAACTATTAAGGCTGACTTACTGACTGACTAACTATTAAACTGACTGACTGACTAACTATTATTAACTGACTGACTGACTGACTAACTAACTATTAAACTGACTGACTGACTAACTGACTAACTATTCTGACTGACTGACTGACTGACCAACTATTAAACTGACTGACTGACTAACTATTAAACTGACTGACTGACTGACTGACTAACTAACTATTAAACTGACTGACTGACTAACTGACTAACTATTAATCTGACTGACTGACTGACTGACCAACTATTAAACTGACTGACTGACTAACTATTAAACTGACTGACTGACTAACTATTAAACTGACTGACTGACTAACTATTAAACTAACTGACTGACTGACTAACTATTAAACTGACTGACTGACTAACTATTAAACTGACTCACTGACTGACTGACTATATAAGTAAATGAATGACATAAATGAATGGATGAACGAACGAATGAATAAATAAATGAAATGACAATAAATAAATATAAATGAATGAACAAACGAAAATAACTAATAAATAATACAGTTGAACCTCCCGTAAGCGACCACCCAAAATGCGAGAGGCGGTCGCTTACGAGAGGTTCCAACTATTGTGAATTGGCTTGGAACTGAACTGGTATTTTGGAAAACTGGTCGCTTACGGGAGGTGGTCGCAACCTGAGGTTCAACTGTATACACCACAGGGAGCCCAAGCATAAATTCAGAAAAAATTAAATTTCAAAATAAAGTATTGTTGTATTGTTAACTCCAACTTATCCTGCCTGGTGAAACTAAATTTTAACAGACAACAAAGATGTATAGGGAAAAAAATATGTATTTCGAATTTTTTTTTTTTTTAATTTATGCTTGGCCTTGGGATCCCTGTGTATACACAAATCACGATCCCTCGATCTAATATATACTCGATCCTCTAACACTCGATTCCTCGATCTAAAAATATGCCCTCGATCTAAAAATATGCCCTCGATCTAAAAATATGCCCTCGATCTAATATCTGCCTACGATCTCTCCATTTCCGGGAGTAATCGGTCCTCGATCCCTCGATCCCTCGATGTCTGTATTCTGTCCTCGATCCCTCGATCTGAAGTACTCGAATAGACAAACGAGGTACGTTTGATAGATCGAGACACGTTCTCGATTGAACGAAGACGTTGACCAGCAACATTGAGTGATCCAAGAATCCCAAATAACAATACATTACATGTATGATAATATATAGTGTAATGTGTATTCTTTTAAGACCTTCATGGGTGATTGTTTCTGGCACAAAGTACAAGATTGGAGCTGTCATTCATTCTGGCTTTGATCAGCTGTTACCAGAATTCTCAGTTATAAAGAAAATTGCTGTTGTCAATGGGGAACTAGATAGATTATATTTTATTCTAACACGTTTAGACACAATGGAATATAGTGAGCATTACCATTCATATAAAATCTGCAAACCCTTTATAGATCATATCAATGTTTGTAAACAAAATGAGTTTGGATCATTCCTGCCATTGCATATTACTAAACCAGTGGGCACACCTGGTTCATATGTAAGTCCTAAATATGATATTGATTTATATAATTTTAATTAGTATCGTTGTACATACATTATTTAGCAGCTTATCCAAAGAAAAGTGAAAAGTGAAAAGAAGCTGGTATTTAATTGGGGGAGTTTGATTAGGAATTAATAATAATAATACTTTGAATAAATATCATTTAGTTTGTGATATTGACCATTAAAAGTGACTTGGCTGTATGAACTAGTAACATGGCTTTTCTATCTAAAATGATGTCAGTATGCATGTACATTTATATATCTTTAACTAGCGCGCCTTTCCCCTTTGTGCTGATTCACAATAAAGGTAAGTACTTGGTGTATGCAACACCAAGTGTATCAATATATAGAATACATATTCTATATATTGATACACTTGGTGTTTCATACACCAAGTACTTACCACAATAAATACCATTTCTTAGGTAAAGATCTGGCGCATTTAGAAGTTTGCAAGTCCACTTGCTATCACTCGAACTTGAAGACAAATTAAGGTTTAATGTTTATGTTCTCAAAGGGTTGTTTTGCTTCTCAGAAGAGTCAAATTGACTCTTGGAGTGATCCAAAGAGTAGCTTGACACCTGGAAGAATCCATTGACACTCTGGACGAGTCAAACAACACTACCAAGGTGTTGTTTTGACTCTTTGTTGGGGTTAAAATGACTCCTGGGGTCGAAATGACTCCACAAAGGGGTCAAAATGACTTTTATTCTGAAGAGTCGAAATGACTCCTTGGGGTCAAAACGACTCCTTTGTTTTTACAGTGTGTAGATGGACTCAACGAGTACTGATTTTGCAGTTCCGGCTTGACCATAGGCTCAGTATCCAGCCGCTGGGGTTTCGTGCGCCCGCGATACTCTCCCCCTCACGGCTGGGCGCACAGGCTTGAAAGCGTGTCCGTGACGTATTTAAGTAATTAGCATAAATAAATATAAAAACGGGAGCGGAAGTGAAATTCTATTCGGTTGAAAATCCAATTTACTCAAACTTTATTCGGGCTCGATTTGTTTGTCCTAAATAACCAGAGTGGTTGTATCATTTGCCAAAAACAGGAAGAAAATAAAACGAAACGGATGGGAGGAAATGTGTCTTCAATCTTGCACAACACGCCACATTTCATAGACTCATCTTCTTGCTCTTCGCCAAAGAAAGCCGCTTTACAGTGGATTTCACACAACTTTGGCCGCTGCGCGCGATTACGAAGTTCGTTCGCAATTCCCAACTTTGCTAACGAACTTCGGAACTTCAAAGTGAAATTGACCAGAGTAGACGTTTGAAGCTGATAATACGATGGTTTCAAAAAAACTCATCAAAACTATAGTTCAAAGTCGATTTTGAGGATGAACGACAACGCTATGAAAGGACTTTATCAGTTTGAAATACACTTTTTGAAACATTTCGTTTGAGATGCAATTCTAGCAAATATTTGAATTCGAGACATAAACATTACTCACGGTTCACTGAACCAAGCCAGTTCACAGTGAAGTTAGCCTGCGTAGCGGCGCACGGGAAAAGGGAAGGATGGAGAGGGGAAAAGGGGAGGAGGAGGAGAGGAGTGGGGATTGGGGAGAGGGGATTGGGGAGAGAGCGGAAGGGAACGCCTGCAATGATACCCCCACATTCCTCGTATTTTACGTTCAAATTTTGAGCGTAAAATTCCCATTGGTTAATCAACTGTCAATCAAATGCCTCTATTGTTTTAAATGAAAATTGATCTCCGTCGTTTGAAGCGACGGTCTAAACACTGGCGTTCGATAATGATTTTGATCAGATAGATTCTGAGATGGCCGTATCGTTATAAAACAGAACAAAACTCAGTGTTATAAACTCCTTGTTATAAGGAAAAGGTCGCAAAGCCTAATTTCTAGAGTATTCGCTGAAGTGAAAGGAGAAGCGGTTTTTCTAGTACCACACGAAGCCGATTGAGGCCAAGTTCTTGGGAATCTCTTGTACTACACGAGTCGCCGCCAAAATTGATCTTCGCTAGTGCTGAAGAAGTAGACTGATTCCATAAGCGGCTGCATGTTTTCGCTCTTTTACCCTGGAGGTCGCTCAGAATCGACAAAGAGCGAACAGACCGACTTATGGAATCAGTCTACTGAAGAAGTAACAGACAAGGGGTTTCAGCAAGTCAGGCTAAAATACCACAACTGTGCTTTGAACAAGAAGCTCGAGTACCCTGGTTCCAGAGGCTTTGTTAAGCTCTATAATACGATGTCGAACAAGTTAGGGTAAAGCTCGAGCTAATTAATGTAGAAAGCTTAATTAACTCGTAATGTTGACAGTTGATTCTCTAGATATCTGGCCTTCTCTTCTCTTCTCGATTCTTATATACTGGAATATAGTCTCTTATAAAAACTTCCACGGTAATTTAACTTTCTGGGAATCTAAGGGTTAAAAGGAAGGATTCAGTTGAATGTGGGTTTCTACGGACCGAAGTTCAAAGGTTTTTTGAAGACGGCGATTCGACCAGGAGTTCGTTCAGAAACGTCCGCAATCGTATAAATATGTTGACAGTTGTATGATTCTGTAGATAACTGTCTCTAATAAAAACTTCCTTTCTTCCTTTCATTTAAAGTGTTATTGAAACGAAAAAACAGACCCCGTTTTTAGTTGCTACTACGAAAGTTTACTATTTGCTGATGTTTACATGGCGTTAATAAAAAGTGAATTGAGCTTAAGGAACATTTTTTATTTCGCGCACGAAGTTGGGCATTTTGGGCTTCAAAGTGCGACAATTCCCGCTCGGTCAAACTATAGAAATGTGATGTCATAAGTTGTGCAAACAAAGGCATACACAACTTATGACGTCACCGAGCCATTGTCAAGGGCCCAGTCTCTTGTCGCACATTTTGGTTGAAAATGATAATTTTCGAACAGCGAAAAGAAAATGTTCGCAAGCTCTGACAAAGTCGATGTTTAAATACAGCAAATGTTCAGAGAAAGACCAAACAACAATAATGTACAATAAAACAAGGATCGACATTTTCGTTTCATAGGCACTTTAAGGTGGTTCCCGCATAATGAATGACCGGTTTGCCGTATTTTTTAACTCGCTCGCTCTGCGTCAATATTGCTTGGATTTTATTGTGCTTAACACAAATACTAATTCAACTATTCTGCCTTTGGACGGTGTATTCAAAATTATCATTGTAAGCCGTGTTTGTGAATGCCAGCCGATATTCAAACGACACTATTTTCACTAAAACTGCTGCCAAGCGTTTTTCCCTCGTACGATTTTTTTTTAAACTTCGTGAATGGCCTTCTGAGGTCCCTAGTAATGTTCTGACGAGGTAAGAAGAAAATTGATCAGCCGAAATCACCAGTTCATATTTTTGTTGTCAAAATTTGGACCTTTCGGTTGTTACGTGACTTCGGCTCGATCCATTTCCTTCTTACCTCGTCAGAACATCACTATGGACGTCAAAAGGCCATTCACGAAGTTTAAAAAAAATCGTACGAGGGAAAAACGCGTGACAGCAGTTTTAGTGAAAATAGTGTCGTTTGAATATCGGCTGGCATTCACAAACACGGCTTACAATGATAATTTTGAATACACTGTCCAAAGGCAGAATAGTTGAATTAGTAATTGTGTTAAGCACAATAAAATCCAAGCAATATTGACGCGGAGCGAGCGAGTTAAAAAATACGGCAAACCGGTCCATCATTATGCGGGAACCACCTTAAGTGCTATGTTTATTCAGTTTGTGTAGCCTTTTATAAATACCATAGATCGTAAAAAGACTTTTAAGCGATCCATATCTTTCCCTCGTTCGTTTGTCAAATTACATGTACATTTCACACTTCAGTGTAAAAAAGACGATTTTGATTGGTTTATTGATTTCGCAATCTTGAATATTAATTAGGGGGTGTATTGAGGGATGTGGGGGTTTCATTGCAGGCGTTCCCTTCCGCTCTCTCCCCAATCCCCTCTCCCCAATACCCCCTCATCTCCTCCCCCTCCTCTCCTCCCCCTCCTCTCCTCTCCTCCCCCCCCTCTCCTCCCCCCTCCTCCTCCCCCTCCTCTCCCCCCCCTCCTCTCCTCCTCCTCCCCTTCCCCCCTTCCCCCTCCCTCCTTCCCTTTTCCCGTGCGCCGCTACGCAGGCTACAGTGAAGTCGGCAAGGATCGTTATTGAACTTCGCTATCGGAGCGGCCAAAGTTGTGTGAAATCAACTGTAATGCCCTTTGATGAAAGGAAGTTAACTTGGTATTTCATGAGAGACACTAGCGGCGATATCACGAGGTCAAATACGAGTGGAGCAGCTTGGAAAATTAGAGATTTTCCAGAGCCAGTAGGAAGAACAACGAAGACATTCTTTCCCAGAACAATTTCTTTCAAAGCTAAACGCTGTTTTTCTTTAAAACACTCTAAATTAAACTTCTCAAGCCAAGGACATATTCACAAGCATCAAAACTCTCCATCACGCCATTTTTAATTTATGCCGCCTAAAAACTGGGGGGCAGATTTCTGATTGGTTGACAAATACAAAGGACAAGCTCGTGCGCCCAGCCGTGAGGGGGAGAGTATCGCGGGCGCACGAAACCCCAACGGCTGGATACTGAGCCTAGCTTGACCAGTGATCAAAACGTTGTGGCCGTACTCTACAACGTTGTAAACTTCTTGTTGATCCTCTGTTAACTGGATTATTTCAAACGACTTTTTAACCTAAAATGACGATCAGATCTCCGTTTTGTTGTCGTTTTGTTTTTGATGAATACAATCTGAATCTGAACAAATGCAAACTCGACTTATCTCATTACAGCTTTGAATGTCGACGTGTCGGTCAGAGTTTTAAAATGTTCATTAATTAAAAAAAACGTAACAACTGCAGAAAAATTGATCAAATATTCCGTCCGTATAAATGGAAACTCTCGCCGTGAAAGACAATGACACGTCAAGGTTTCGCCTTAGCGGGTACGGGATGATGAACGCGTTCGACACTACATTTTACCCTTTCCCTACGCCCGGTGAGGTGTATTTTGTCACTCATTCCCAGTTCTTTTACCGTTTCTGGCCCCGCCTTTTTTTTGGTCACGCCTGTTTTGATGATTTTCAACGGTGGATTTTCGTGTTTGGAGATCATTTCTAGATTCGTGAAAAGAGGTAGGATTATGATTGGGAGATATTCAGATGTATATATTGTCTATTCTATTCTTTGTAGAAATAAACGCTTGAATTTGTGGCCGTTTGAATTCGTTTTTTCGGGCTTTGATTCCTACCTTATAAATATAAGGGAAAAGAAATACCCAAAATGATTAAAATGAGCTGAAATTCACTCCAGATGTGAAGAAAATATAGTAAAACACACTGTATTTGTTTTAGAAAACTTTATTCAGAATTTTCAGAGAAATCGTGTTTTTAGGTTTTTCAATAAAACTGATTGCAAAGCTGCCATGAGTAGAGCTTGGGCTACCTGTGGTAAAACTACCGTAGGTGAACTAATGTCTCGTTTGATAGGAAATGTTTAGCCAAATTTCTCAATTTATACAGCAACGATAGACTAAGGATAACGGCGCTTAGAGCATCTTTCAATATCAGGCAGAATTCAAATATTATTGAATTTCAGCAGTCAAAAGTTTCGTTTCGAATTCGACATAGAGTTCCAGTTTCCGGCCACCCAGAGGCACATTGTCATTCAATGTTGAGAATCAACATATTCACCCATACATTGCAGTAGACAAACTAGCAATCCATGCAAGAGCTTTCCCCTGTGGCCAGAGCAACATTTACCAGGAGGAGGAGCCGTCATCTCATGCTCCTATCGCCGTTCAAGTTAAAGATGGACGCGAACAGCGCGTTCTGGACGCGAACAGCGCGTTCTGGACGAAGTGCGTTCAGCAGTGGGAGCAATGGAGGAGAAAACTGTTCTAGAAATACATGTGCATTAAAGCGTTTTAATGATATTAGTTAAATATGATTGTGCCATATTTTGTTTATTATAAACGTATTTCTACAACGAAATAATACACAAATATTATATTTACCATGATCACCTTGATCAGTCGCGCGCTGCACGCACATTGTCCCTTACATCTACCCCTAAGTATGACACCTTGTAGTCTCCTTCGCAAAGACTAGACACCTCGTTGCTAAGCCGATTTATATCTACAAATCGAAGCAAAACAAAATCAGCATTCACAAAAAGGGCCGTAAACGAGTCAATTTAGTTCGAATGTTTACATGAATTACTCGCTTAATGACGATGGCCGGATACTGGGCACCTAAGGAGCTTCGCTAAAAGGGAAATAATTTTAAATATACTCGAATAAAGCGATCAATCTTTGGACCTTTTTTAGAACAGTAAATAAACTGTCTTTAGATGAAATATTAGACATTTTCCGCTAAGCCAAGATACGATGATTATAAACTAAAGTGGCCGGATACTGTGCACCATACGGTAATGTATTTGTTTAGTTGCTGTTTTGTCCCCCTCCCACGACAATGATCCTTAGCGTTTAAGCAATACATTGTTTTGATGTGACGTTATAGGGAAATTACTGTTGTTTCTTTTTCACCTGGTGTGATGGTTCCAACATGGCGGATTTCACTTGTTTTCTTCTTCATACACAACATAGTTCTAGAGCCTTTTTGTACATTGAATTATGGAAAGAACTTCGTTTAATCACTCGGCAATCACCGGAAGTTGAGTTTCGTCATACATTCACTGTAAATCTTCTAGAATCTTTGGTGAAAATATCAGTCATTTGCGTGCCTTAGTTAGACTCTAAGAAAGATTTACTCGACTAAAGGTGAGTGTTTGAGACTAATGTGCCTTTGAGTTTCAGGACAAAAAAAGAACACGGTTTTAGATGGTGTTTTTTGATAACGACTGGAGATTCACCGGCCATAACACACCGGGACACTGAAACTTACCTAATCATTTCATTTCCCTTGAATATTTCCTGATAAACTATAACTTTTATCTTTAGATGAGGATTATCAAGTTTCAGTGTCCCGGTGTGTCATGTCCGGTGAAGCTCTGGTTATTACTCAGTCAAAACAAGACCATCTATAATCGTTTTCTTTTTGTCCTGACATTGAAATATTTGCTCATGAAGGACTCTTAAGGAGGCTGGAAAGGGTATTTCAGAATAACTATGCACTCATTGACAAACTCCTATAACTTTAAATTGCTTAAGACAAGATATTGATTCGATATGCCATATTGAAGCTGGACAAATAAAGATTCGAAAATTTATGACAATATGACGTTTGATGTTGTCATGGCAACTACATAGTACTTCCAATTAGACCCTAAATTCTCATTTAAAAATTTATAACTCGATTTCCATTCGATGAATATTTTTTTTAGCTTGCAAATTTTGAGTTTCACCCTTGATCTTTCTTTTGAGAGAAAACGAAAAAATTCTGTAATGCGAAATTCATAATACAGTCAACTCTCTCGTAAGCGGATACCTCGGGAATTGAAAAAAGTGTCCGTTAGTAGAGCTGTCCGCTTACGAGAACTATTCCCGTAAGCGGACACCAAAGAAAAATAGGGTGGATGTACGCTTACGGGAGAGTTAATTAGCGGATGTTAATGTCAAATGAACCGTACACCTTGCTTCCCCGCGGACAAATGGAGATTTGACAAAACCGATCCCCACTGTTCTGTTGCTCTGTAAAAGTTCATATTTTTGTTGATTTATTGCAAATTAAAGACAAATTTCATTGCCGAAAGACAATTATTATATGGTGTGTCCGCTTACGAGAGAGCGTAAACAAAAGAAAAATCCAATTTTCATTTTCAAAAGTGTCCGCGTCCGCATCGAGAGAGTGTCCGCTTACGGGAATGTGTAAATACAGAGTTTGACTGGGAGGTAAAACGGGGATTTGAAAAGGTGTCCGTAAGTAGAGCTGTCCGCTTACGAGAGTGTCCGTTAGCGGAGAGTTGACTGTATATCGCAAAAACCTATTTTGTTAGTTATAAAAAGCTTCTCATTACAAATATTTGTACATCTCCTATCCCAGAAAAATGAAGAGCAAAAACAACTAGGAACTAGAGTTGTCAACATGGATAGTCTTTGTAGATCATTACAATCATGTAGCAAATGCAACAAAGGTGAGTTATGCAATCAAGGCCATTACAAAAAAGAGCAGGGGACTGGGACCAAGTCCGTAAAACTAATTCAATAAGAAACTAGCAAAAATGGGCATCATTTTCTGACAGAGCAGATCAAACTTAGCTAATCTGGAAAGTTTGGTGAACTTTGGCTTAATATTGACGATGCTAGAGGGCATCAAAGATGTACATTTTCCCATACAAACTCTGTATTTTTTTGCGTTGTCGACCCAAACCATACGTTACATTCACTGTAAAATTTCAAAATTTCAAAAGTTTATTATTCCGACAGAATTCACTCAAATCACATCAAACTTTGCACATATGATAATTTCAATATGTTGTTTCATGTCATAAACTTAATTTCGTAATTACATTAATTCTAATAAACTCGTTCCCAGTCCCCTGCTCTTTTTTGTAATGGGCAATTGAACTCGTCCGTACATTCACATACAAAATCTTGTAAAATACGTTTCTTCGTCTTATTTTGTAATTCAGCCGTCCAATACATTTTTCAGGCAGTTATGGCTCATCACCTAGCACCAGGAGTTTCTAAAGTGGATAGAACTGTGATATATATCATGCTAAACGAGCCTGAAGTTTTTGAGAATACATCGTGTCAGCCAGTCTTGGCCTTATACGACTTCAAATGGATTTGAGATCTAAATGTTATCATATCAAATCGGCAGCATACAGATTTGTAAGCATATCCCAAGTAAACGATTTTCTTATGAAGCATTCGTGAAAGCCGAAAACGAGAAAGATTTAAGGATTGTAAAGTTTATATTGGGACTGTAGAAGAACAAGTTACAATGCCCGACGAACACGGCTCCCGCCGAGACACTCACAGACTTTATATATGTTACGACACTTTTAATTTTCAACACCAGAATCATTGGAAATTGATAATAAAATGCATAGAATGAACAGTTTTCTTGCAGATTGCTTTCTAAAAAATTATGAGATAGGAGTTTTAAAATCTGTACAACTGTGCTGAGTGGATAGAGGTCAGTCGGGTCATCCTGAAGTACATTTCGTGACTACTACATTTACTGTTAAATTGTGAAGTATTTATTTTCATCAGATTCGTGGATATATTCAACTTCTTTTAGTTTTATACCGAAAAATAATTATTGAGCAGATCAGTCATCATGCAACATGATAAACCGTATGTTTCTAGTACGTACTCATGCATAATTACCGGTCACGCTCCTGCGTGCCCTTGAAGAGACTTCAGACGGATGAATTCGTAGCATAAATATGTCGAAATTAATCTTACCAGAAGTCCCAACGTACACTTTAGATCCTCTTACATGTTAGGATATGGAAGAGTATATATTTGGGAGTTTATATTCTACTCGTACGCCGAAAGCGGCGGACTTGAGAATACGTGAGAGTACGTACATTAACATTGCTATAAATCATAATGGAATCGTTGAATTCTGTAGTGAAATATCTTCTTTTGGATGTATTTGTCGCTTGAACACAGCAACTTGATTGTATATTTTGCTATTTGGCAATCAAATTAATATTAGAATGGATAAAGCGTGATTTTCTGTGGATATTTTCAGAGACCTGCATACTTTGCCTTGTAGCCGAATATTTGGGTTGATTGGATGACGTCACTACCGTCCGTTCCAGTCTCCCTCCAAGTTTTCGATTTATTCACTGGCCTCGAAAAAGAAAGAGCAAAAAATAGCACTTGCATTTGAAATTTCGAAAAACCGTTTGGTATTCATTCCTGGAACCGAATCGGGATAGAATCCAACCGGAAGTTGAGTTTCGCCATAATAAATGTACTGTAAATCTTCTAGAATGTTTGGTGGAAATATCAGTCGTTTGCGTGCCTTGGTTAGACTCTAAGAAAGATTTACTCGACTAAACATATCAAACTTATGTTATACAACAGAGGAGGTCTGAATAGTATCCCAGAATGCATTGCGGGAGAAATGTTGTGAAGTTCACGCTTCCAGTCTTCAAGAATGTGATTTGTTAGTGTTTTACAAGCAAGATTTTTTAGCAATATCGCCAGCAATGAAGGTAAGATTTGTATTACATGTTTGCAGTGCATTAATACTACTTCCCTGAAGACTTTATCTCATGATTTTCTCGCTGTCTTTTGAAAAAATCAGTAGCTTACGAAGGGTATTCACTACGCTTTGAAAATTTGAGTGATAGGCGCTCACCAAAAACCGCTTTATTCTTATTACTGACTTGAGTATTTTATATTTTAATAACACGTTATCGTACTGTAAGGCTTGGAGAACGTCTGTATATAAAATTACTCAAAGTTACTCCACGTTTTAGATAGTTTTACTGGCTCCGAAGTTAGACATGTTTTGACACTTGTGGTCGTATTTCATTGCTCTGAAGCATTCGTGACAACGCGTCACGGCATGTGACAAAACAACTCTTTCGTTGCTGAAATCAATAACTTGTGTTCTAATAGATACGCTAAAAGGCAATAACTAATATAAACTTTTACTTTTTCAGAATTATGGATGAAAGCTCAAAGCGAACGTATGTTAGCACGGGCAATACGCCACATAAACCCAAAGAGAAACGCGCGTTCCGCGAAGAGGATAAGCACTGGTGCATCTCGACGTAAACTGTTACGATGTTGTTAGGCGAACAAGCGCTGGGCTGCGAACACCTTTGAAGAGAGAGTCCATCGAATAGTTGTGGTCTATTGTCGAGCAAGGGACCAACGCAACACGTTTCTCGCTGAATTTGTCGATAAAACTGATGTGAACCATCCTAAAAACAGCTTCAAGCCCTTCCAGGCCGGTTACGGAAACCGAGTACTCTTCTTTTGATACGCAGTGAACGTATAATAACCGAATATCATCGAAGACGGGCGCTGAGTATCCAGCAATAGGCCTAAACGCCGCCATTACTTCTTGTCGTCTTGCCGGTTGTGAGAAAGTGATGACGTCACGAAAAAACGATAATATAATACGAAACGCAATGCATTCTGGGATACTATTCAGACCTCCTCTGGTTATACAAAAGGTCATTGTTTCACATATGCACATGAGGCGAGTCTTGTTTAGGCGAAAAACAGCATGATTTTGATACATTTTTGCTTTTTACTGCATTGTTAAAATACAAATCAAAAACCTACCAACGGAATATAAAAGACGAATATGTAAGGAATGAATAAGCTGGCAATTCAAGCACAAATAAAGAGTTTTGAAGGTGGCATTTTCCGTTTCTTCAAAGTCAATCGAACTGAAATCTCTGAAGAGATATAGGAGAGCGTGACATACGCTGCACACAAAATCCCTCTGAATTCTTTGGGAATTGTGTCAATCAAAAACCTACCGCCGGATTCTAATGCTCTGTAATTGTACGCGCATTTTGATATAAAATACATGTATATTAAACTTAATTAAGCGGTGGCAAAATGAAATCTAAAACTCTTTGTTTGGTAATTGTGAACATCATATTGGTGCTCTGTATCCCGGTCTGTCTGTAGAAGCTACATAGGCCGGCGAATTCGCAAATAAATTATGGCTCGGAAAGGACGTTTTTTGAAGGCAATTTCCAATATTTACACGCACGAGATCAATAAGTTAGTTCGAATTTGTGATATATTTTCCCGTTGAGGAAACATATGCAGCTTTTCCATCCTCTCTTATATTTTAGCTACCTGATTTACACATTGTCAAAGGAAAAATATTAATTCAGAAATGATAAACCAGTCACGTACGAATCTGCTTTATTTAGCGGTCATACACTGTAAAAACAAAGGAGTCGTTTTGACCCCAAGGAGCTGTTTTGACTCTTCTACCATAAGAGTCATTTTGACCCTTTGAGTGAGTCGTTTTAACCCAAAGGGGTTGTTATGACCCAAACAGGGGTTAAATTAACCCTTCATAAGGATCATGCAACTCTTTATAAGAGTCACCAGACTCTTTGAGGAGTGGAACGATCCTTGTAAAGGAGTCGGGCTACACTTTTGGGAGTTAAAACAACCCTCTCTGAAGAGTAATCACAAACACATAACTATCTAACTAGAAATGATTGATCAGCACACATCAAGACGTTCGTGAAAACTTTACTGAAATTGTCAAAACAAAAAATACGAAGTTGTGTGCCTTTCATCGCGATATGATTTTCAAACGATTTACTTCTTTTCGATATTATCCTGTAAATGTCTATAGTTACGCAACCCTATACATAATACAGACGGGAATAGTTTCTTCCGGGATATTGTCTGAAATTATTTGAAGTTGGATACCGGCTGAATAACAACGCAAGAAACTGTTCTTCTACTGACCCCCTACCCCTAGCGGTCACGTGGCAACGTGTGCAGTGTGTGACCGATCGATTTGAATATTTGGCGGTCAATCGACCGTTCTTCTTGACACATCACAATGGCGGACGGTTGTATGCTGCTAGCGTCCATGGTTTATCTTTGGTTTCAAGCCTTTCTCACGATTGTATACTCAAAAAGGTAAGTTTCTATATTTTCTTTTAGTTTATCTAGACTCGAATTGTTTGCAATTGAACGTTTCGCTTCGGAAGTTCGATCGGTTCAAATACTCGTGAACGCGTCTTGCACTTTAGTCGATTTGTTCTCTCTTGATTCTATTGTATTACTTTCTTGATGAACATACATACTGACACTTTCACAGGTATCGAAGTTATTGGCTTTTGAGAGTCACAAGACACAAGATTCAAGAGTCCTCATCACTTAAACCAACTCATTTGACCGGCATCAGATTATTCGTTGTTTACCAATGGATAGTTTACAAGCTGGGAAATCTAATGTCGTCGTCGTTTGAAATAGGTTAAGTATAATAACAATTACTTTTAATATACTACAGTATTTAGATTGTAGATTACAATACCAGTAACTGAAATAAAGAGTCATAATGAACAGCCATGTATCAGTCAGTGATACATGCAAACTCGTGGATGATTTGATAATCCGGCGAAGAAAAAATTAACTACTGACTTGAAAATATTTTAGTCATTAGAATAGAAGCAAATATTTTGTCATGCATGCCTAGATCAGTGCATAGTCAATATACAAGAGTGAATCAGCTATAAGGTTTAACCATCAGTCATACAAGTATTCCAAAGTATTCCATATACATGTAGTAATGTATCTTGTGAGATAATATTTCGCAGTCGATATTAGTTCAACTATTTGTAGTTTCTGGTGCTGGCTGTCAATCAGTTGAAGTGGGGCTATCGACATCTGCATATTATACATATTCTTATGTATAATAGGGGGCTCATGGTAAAACTGATAGATGCTTCATATAATGATTGCAGTTGCCCACACGAGAAGGCAAATATTGTAACTCAATTGTCTATAGAACTTTTATGAAATGCGTCAACCGGATAAAATGAAGTTTTGCTTTCAATTTTGGTGTCCTTACTCATGAGATATATTTCGCAGTCGATATTGGTTCAACTATTTGTAGTTTCTCGTGTTGGCTGTCAATCAGTTGAAGTGGGGCTATCGACATCTGCATATTATACATATTCTTATGTATAATAGGGGGCTCATGGTAAAACTGATAGATGCTTCATATAATGATTGCAGTTGCCCACACGAGAAGGCAAATATTGTAACTCAATTGTCTATATAACTTTTATGAAATGCGTCAACCGGATAAAATGAAGTTTTGCTTTCAATTTTGGTGTCCTTACTCATGAGATATATTTCGCAGTCGATATTGGTTCAACTATTTGTAGTTTCTCGTGTTGGCTGTCAATCAGTTGAAGTGGGGCTATCGACATCTGCATATTATACATATTCTTATGTATAATAGGGGGCTCATGGTAAAACTGATAGATGCTTCATATAATGATTGCAGTTGCCCACACGAGAAGGCAAATATTGCAACTCAATTGTCTATAGAACTTTTATGAAATGCGTCAACCGGATAAAATGAAGTTTTGCTTTCAATTTTGGTGTCCTTACTCATGAGATATATTTCGCAGTCGATATTAGTTCAACTATTTGTAGTTTCTGGTGCTGGCTGTCAATCAGTTGAAGTGGGGCTATCGACATCTGCATATTATACATATTCTTATGTATAATAGGGGGCTCATGGTAAAACTGATAGATGCTTCATATAATGATTGCAGTTGCCCACACGAGAAGGCAAATATTGTAACTTTATTTTGTACAGAAATTACTGAAATGCATGTTTAGAAGAAATTTTCTAATTTCTATATGAAGATTCTGTAACTCGTTTGCACTTCAGTAAACCACCAAGATTATTGCCATAAAATTTAAACTATTATGATGTATTATATATTAAAAATTTATTTAATTGTAACATATTTTTTAATCAGAGACAATTAATTAGTTATCTTTTGATGTACATATAGATACACATAATTTTGGCTCTTACTTGGTGTTGCAAGGCACCAAACCTGAACCTGCTTGATCTACATTCACATAACTGGCACCAAACCTGTTCTTGCTATCTACATCCACACCTGCTTGTATGGCACCAAACATATCCTCTTTTTAAAGACCTATAATAATATTCACATAGATGACATCTTTTTTATTGTAAGTTTTTGAGGACACACTATATACTTCTCTCAGTATCTTGACTCTCAATCTGTTATATACAAGTGGGACACCAGGTCACTGGAACACCTTCACTATACTGTCCTGGGCCGACCTGGGACACCTCTATATATACATTGTGCATTGTACTTAGCACACTTACATGTACATGTATATCTCAGTCTGTTATACCAAGTGGGACACCGGGTCACTGGGACACCTAACATACTGTCCCACTGTGCCGGGCCGACCCGGGACACCTCTACATACATTGTACTTAGCACACTTACATGTATATCTCAGTCTGTTATACCAAGTGGGACACCGGGTCACCTAACATACTGTCCCACTGTCCCTGGCCAATCCGGGACAGTATGTTAGGTGACCCGGTGTCCCACTTGGTAAAACAGACTGAGATATACATATAGAGGTATCCCAGGTCGGCCCGGGACAGTAATGAAGGTGTCCCAGTGACCTGGTGTCCCACTTAGTATAACAGATTGAGAGTCGAGATACTGAGAGAAGTGTATAGTGTGTCCTCAAAAACTAACAATAAAAAAAGATGTCATCTATTTGAATATAGGTCTTTAAAAAGAGGATATGTTTGGTGCCATACAAGCCAGTGTGGATGTAGATAGCAAGAACAGGTTTGGTGCCAGTTATGTGAATGTAGATCAAGCAGGTTCAGGTTTGGTGCCTTGCAACACCAAGAAAGAGTCATAATTTTAAACATTGATATTTAGGTATATAAAAGATTAAGGCTGCATGTAAGCCGAAGAGTTGAAAAAAAACATTGAAATCACCAAGCTCTTCAATTTTGTATATTTTCAGAACCTAACACTCTGTAATAAAGGAAGTATTAAATCATACATGTCTACATTTTAATTGTCTGGTGCTGCTTCAGTTTCTTTGATTTCCATGGTCCAAAATTTGCATACTCTTGATGCCAAAATGACTCTTTGTAGAGTCAACTAAACATACTCTTCAATTGGTCAAATTGACTCCCAACAGGTCTAAAACAACTCTTTATGGAGTCACTTATAATTACTTTTTGAAGAGTTAATTTGACTCCTTTGACCAAAATAACTCTTTGAGGAGTCAATGAAAATTACTCTTAGAAGAGTCATTTTGACTCCAAGGGCCAAAATAACTCTTCGTGGGGTCTATCAAAATTACTCTTTGAAGGGCCATTTTGACTCTTCTGAAAGAGTAGTTCCATTTTAACCCTTTCGGAGAGTCGTTATTTATGACTCCTGAAGGGGTTGAAATGACCCTATCAAAAGAGCTATTATAACCCCTTGAAGAGTCGCTTCAGGGAAGGGTCAAAATGACCCTTTTGAAGGGGTCGTCCTGGGGTCACAAAAACGACCCCTTTCAAGGGGTCAAAACGACTCCTTTGTTTTTACAGTGTAGTGAAGAAATTGCTGGATCAATCGGGCCTCACGTGCATTAGTAAACAAAGCATTAACAAAAAACGTTGTCCGCGTGATACTGGATCCCAACAGGAGCAAATGTTCATTAATGATGCAGGACATAAGTTTGATATGGTGAGTGTTTAACAATTAATGTGCCTTTAAGAGTCCTTTATGAGCAAATATTTCAATGTCAGGACAAAAAGAAAACGATTATATATAGATGGTCTTGTTTTGACTGAGTAATAACCAGAGCTTCACCGGACATGACACACCGGGACACTGAAATTTGATAATCCTCATCTAAAGATAAAAGTTATAGTTTATCAGGAAATATTCAAGGGAAATGAAATGATTAGGTAAGTTTCAGTGTCCCGGTGTGTCATGGCAGGTGAATCTCCAGTCGTTATCAAAAAACACCATCTAAAATCGTGTTCTTTTTTTGTCCTGAAACTCAAAGGCACATTAGTCTCAAACACTCACCTTTAGTCGAGTAAATCTTTCTTAGAGTCTAACTAAGGCACGCAAACGACTGATATTTCCACCAAAGATTCTAGAAGATTTACAGTACATTTAATATGGCGAAACTCAACTTCCGGTTGGATTCTATCCCGATTCAGTTCCAGGAATGAATGAATCACGGACATTTTTAAACTCTGAACTGGCTTATTGATGCGGCCGAACTGAGCACATTATTTTGAGGGGGACGTTGGGGGCTAGCTGATACCGCATCAAAACAATAAAAATACCGTAATACCGCATCTAAAATTGAAATTTGAAACAACAGTAGCAATGTTTTGGAAAACACCTTAATACCGAAATACGCTAGCGTAATTTGAATTTCACCGGTATACGGTAGGCCAAAATCGCCAAATACCGCATACCGCTGACCAGGACGATTCCGCAATACCGCATCTCGAAAAAAAACAAATACCGTAATGATCGCACAAAAAATCGACGGATACCGCAATACCGCGAGCCCCCATTTCCCCCTCTATAATTGCGATATGGTTTATCTTTAGCGATCATGAATATGATTTCTGGCGACCCGCAGACGCGCATTCAGTCAGATTCAATGTATAAAACGTCAGTAATAACACGCCTCTGTATCTGTATATATGTATTTTGAACGAATATATAACAAAACACTTTCAAGCTACAATGGTTCAATAACCAGTGTGAGGTCACTCTGTGGTATTTCGTATAGTGAGACATAAAGTATGATGTCTATATACAATTTACTAATGACATCTTTTATGTATTCTATGTGGGAGTAAAACCACCTAAGCGTTGCAGCCGTATTTTAAGAGTTATAGATAGTTGTGATCCACGCGCATTTTAATTTAAATATTATATTTTGAGTTATTTTGAAAGTCAATAATCAGGGACGTACACAGCACAGGGGTAGCAGGGCGAAAAAGATACCAAAAAGGACTGAGAACTGTACTATTTTTATTTATTGTTTGCTGTTATATATACGTACTGTAATGAAGTATGTATTGTTTCGGTTTACCGATATGGCAAACCATTACTTGTTTCATCATATTAATGTACACCTGACTGTGGTAAACCAATAACATGTGTACTTTGATTAGCGTGTCGTAATATTTAATTGAAGTACAAATGTTTTAGTTGTTTGACCAAGAATTGTAGCAACGTTCCATGTCATGAAGACGACGTGGTTAATGTGGTAAGTGTAACGAGGCGGCACGGATATATATTGTGGGATATACAAATGAAATATGTTGTCGTTGTCAGTGCCTTTTAGACGAAATGATATCTTATATACTGATTGATATATTGTATCAATTTCCCATTCACAGTGGAAGCTCTCCTTGCGACCTCTCGTAATCGACCAGTTCTAGTTACGACATTTCTACGATACCCTGAGGTGGTCGCATTCGAGAGCTTCGACTGTACATTCAAACTCGCTATTCGATTGGTGGCACAAGGCGTCCAGTCAGACGCAAGTTCGTCATTGACTTATCTTTGTTAATTGTTCCATTTCTGTGTGTTGGTTTGAGTGCAAACCTTTGGCTGCTTTTCGTAGGAAAATGGTTTCCAATTGAGTAAAAGCTGATTTCGTGATGGGGGTTCTTCAATCCGTTTACTGGTAGGTATATTTGGTAGGAACACTCCATCAAAACGATTCTCGTGTATAATATATATATCAATCATAAGTTTTAGTTGTCAAAAGGCCATGACCTAGGTGGTGGCAAACAACGTATTGCACGGAAAGCTTTGGAATTCAATCTGTATGCTCGTTAACCATTTTTTCACCAATCGTTTCTGTATATTTTAAGCCAATAAGGCGTGGAAATATTCGTAAGAAACATATGTCCAGTTTGGTGTGAAGTATATGGCTGGGTATGGTCACGCTGTATACAGGTGAACGAGTACATCCAGCCATACTGCACATCAAACTGTCTAAATAAGAAATGTATTATCCAAATGGCAGAGGAAGGGCTCACTTTAGACCGAACAACTATTGTAAAAATTGTCATTATCAGGAGAATGCGTGACCATTGTTCTCGAACGAAGCATCGTGCTTTATTTGAAATTCGAAGGATTAGGAAAGGAAGCTATGACTGATACAAGTGACAAATGTCTGTCAACACCGATAATTTACATCACCATGAATATTTTCGAAGAAAACTTTGAACTACAAACTACATGTATGTACATGTGTGTAGAGCTTGTAGGAAATAATAATTAAAAAATGGAATGCAAGACTGAAATTTACTGTTTTAAACTTCAACAAAACTAATGTATCTCACACTTACATATTATAAGCATAGTATTACATGGCGCGCGGAAATATAATACGAATTTTATCTTCGAGTGTTGAAAATACACTCATGAGAGTATAAAATTATTATTTCCAAGGCCCATGTCATATTCTGTTTAATATATCATTTTCGATGAAACAACTTTTTTGTTTTAAAATAACGGTTTACCAGGTAACGATATTTAGAAGATTTCAGTTTTTCATTTAGTCTAATAGCAGGTCCACATCAGCCAAGAACTTCTTTTTATGTTATTCAGCCTATGGCTGTCTGACTTATTATTTTATTATTATTAACCTGTACTACCAAATAAGGGTATGTATGTGTGTGCAGTGTGTGTGTGTATGCGTGTATGTATGTATGTATGTATGAATGTATGTATATACACCTATTTCAAATAACGTTGTCGCGTTCAAAGCAACAAGCGTCAAGCCAAGACCGAAGTGAATGCTGGTTTTGTGTTGGCAATTATTTAAATCACAATTATTTCTATGAGGACTAATTACAAAATGTGAACATGTCCACGTGCTTGTTTGCATATCACACTTCGTTCCATAGAAAATAGGTCTGATTTGAATAATTTGCCAGCACAAGACCAGCATGCACTTCGGTCTTGGCTTGACGCTTGTTGCTTTGAACGCGACAACGTTATTTGAAATAGGTGTATATATCCGAATATGGGTCATGAACCCAAAATCCTTCAACGAAGGATCTTCCATCTAACTTGTCGTATCGTTGCAGTTGGAAGCCCACGGTGTTGAGGTGAGCTGTCTTTATCTTTGTTGTGCGTTCGTCTAACTCATCAAAATTGAAATCGTGCTCATTTTTTTTCATCGCGTACGCCGGCCGTAAACCTGTTTCAACCCGTTTTTTAAACCAGTTTCCGACTATACAAGTATCGTGAGATAGTTGTACTCGTGTGTTATTTGTACAGTTGGATAATAAACACCCGCATTACTCACCGGCTTTGTGAGTTATCTTTGGCTATCATCAGACAATCGAGCTTTGCAACGTGTTCATAGTATTAGTATAGATTTTTTTAAAGCATTCTAATCTAACTTGTCACATATCATCACAGGAAAGCCAGGCTATATATTTGTGCTGGGTATTTGGTAAGAATGTATGTGACCTTTACGTAAATTATAGTAAAATACAGTAAATGAAAGATAGCTTCTAAATAAAGTGTATTTCACATATTTAGAAGCTATCATTCATTTACTGTATTTTACTATAATTTACGTAAAGGTCACATACATTCTTACCAAATACCCAGCACAAATATATAGCCTGACTTTCCTGTGATATTATCTGTTTCCTGTGATATTATCTGTTTCAGTAATCTTTCATTGTTCGCTACTGCCAAAAGTAATTATGAAACGAGTCAATTCATGTGTTTATCTCCCCAAATTGTCCAATATTAATATCCGGCGCGATGCATACTCAACTAACCACAGCGGACTTCATTAAACAATCGTTTATCCATTTATGGTGAAAAAAAACACCGACACCTTATGAAATCTACCTGTGAACATTTACATGCGATATTACAGGTAAATGGTGTTAATTGTCGAACGCGGTAGAGTTGTTCATTTCAGTGTAGCTTCAGTATTACTTTTTTGCCGATAAAAGAGACATGTAAGTAATATATATATATATATATAGCCATTAAGCCAAAGAGACAATTTGTTTAAGCTTAGTGCAATATTTTCGGATTTGACATTTCCTTCTCTTTGGTAATTTGATATTTTGCAGTGTTTTATATAACACATACATGATCGCCCCTTTATTTATTTCATGCTTTTCTTTTCATTCATTTTTCGTCATGTTTATCTTATTTTGCCATATTCTCCTTTGGTTTCTTTTTTTTTCCTTCCTTTTTCTATTTTTCCCTCTTTCTTTCATATTTATTGCGTTATTCTCTTGATGTTAGAATACAGAATTATGCAAGAAATTGGTAGTAAGTACGTCACAGCTTTCCGAACACAAGAGTGAGACGATAATTGTTGACGATTTTTTTGTTCCCCTCAATTATCAGTCAAGATCCTAACCACAAACGATCATCTCAACCTAACCGCTGATCCATGATGGCAATTCGCTTGGTTGGATCTTTTTGTGTGTGTGTTATATTAAACAGGTAAACAGTTAAAAATTGTGAAGTTACAGTCAGGTAACATAATAATAACAATATAGGTACATTATTGATTATTAGTGTTTGTCTCTGACTTCTGTTTTTCATATAGACGTTTCGGCCATTAATCAATGGCCTTCATCAGTATTAATCGGAAACGTTGCGATCTTTGAAATACTTAACGTTTGCGGCGCGCGCTTGATGTCCTTGCGCGCGCTTATTTCTTAGTCCCATGATGGTCTTGTAGACTTCAGAAATTTGAATGCAATCATTCCCTGCGTTGGCATCTTGGCCCGTGAACCACGCTTCAAGGAAAAGCCTCTGGTGGTAGTTTTTTTCTCTGTCCACAATTGTAATGTTTTTAAAGTCAAAAGAATGTCCTGTTTCGTTGCTGTGCTGTGCTATCTTTGAGTTAGGGTGGTTGTGAGCAATGGCTCCTCTGTGCTCCGAAGTTCGAGTTTTCATTGATCTGCCTGTCTGGCCATAGTATACAAAATCACATTCTGAGCATTTGATTTTGTATACTATGTCAGTTTCGCTGCTTGCATCTTTGCGATCTTTTGGTCGTGGAAAGAGATTGCACAGTTTGGTCATAGGGCGGTAAGCAACATCCAAATTGTGTTGTTTCAAAACTCTGCTAATTTTCTCGGACACGCCTTTAACGTAAGGAAGGACAACAATTGATCTTTTTTGTTCCTCGACGTCGTTGGTCATTGCACTGGAACTGGAGGTCTGTTCTTTCTTTGATTTAATGTTTCTCTCACAGTTCTGTATGATCTTAGGCGGGTAATTGTTTGCAGTCAGCACACTTTTTACGTATGATAATTCGTTTTTCTTGCCTTCTTCTGTTGATGGTATGTTGTTAGTTGTTAGAAGAAGGCAAGAAAAACGAATTATCATACGTAAAAAGTGTGCTGACTGCAAACAATTACCCGCCTAAGATCATACAGAACTGTGAGAGAAACATTAAATCAAAGAAAGAACAGACCTCCAGTTCCAGTGCAATGACCAACGACGTCGAGGAACAAAAAAGATCAATTGTTGTCCTTCCTTACGTTAAAGGCGTGTCCGAGAAAATTAGCAGAGTTTTGAAACAACACAATTTGGATGTTGCTTACCGCCCTATGACCAAACTGTGCAATCTCTTTCCACGACCAAAAGATCGCAAAGATGCAAGCAGCGAAACTGACATAGTATACAAAATCAAATGCTCAGAATGTGATTTTATATACTATGGCCAGACAGGCAGATCAATGAAAACTCGAACTTCGGAGCACAGAGGAGCCATTGCTCACAACCACCCTAACTCAAAGATAGCACAGCACAGCAACGAAACAGGACATTCTTTTGACTTTAAAAACATTACAATTGTGGACAGAGAAAAAAACTACCACCAGAGGCTTTTCCTTGAAGCGTGGTTCACGGGCCAAGATGCCAACGCAGGGAATGATTGCATTCAAATTTCTGAAGTCTACAAGACCATCATGGGACTAAGAAATAAGCGCGCGCAAGGACATCAAGCGCGCGCCGCAAACGTTAAGTATTTCAAAGATCGCAACGTTTCCGATTAATACTGATGAAGGCCATTGATTAATGGCCGAAACGTCTATATGAAAAACAGAAGTCAGAGACAAACACTAATAATCAATAATGTATCGTAATCCTGACTGCAACTTCAAGATATATATCATTATAACAATATAGGTGTTGTCTCTGACTTGAGTTTATATTGAAAAAAATAATTTTCAAACAGACGATTCGGTCTCTGACCAGAAACCTTCTTCAGTGTGATAGAAAAACAGTGTATCACTGGAAATATAGAATGATTACCGAAAAGGCTTTCTTTACTCGACTCAAAGTAGTGTTTTACTTACGGCACTTCCACTTTTCATTCGGCAAATTGATAGACTTATCCTAGACCCATCAAAACGACTTTTGCACCAGTTATCGGGCAAATATGGAAATTTAGAATCATATCAATTTCAGTTCGATCGCGGTTTTCCTTGGCAACAATAAACAAAGATCGTTGAAATCAGTTTTTCTAACATATCTCAAGATTCCGATGAACATTAACCTTCTTTAAATAAAGTTCATTCATTCATTCATTCAACATTCTTTATGCAAATTATTCAAAATCGCTCTGATCAAAAAGTTTGAATTCTGTCTCAACTACTTTGCCTTAGTATGTAGTTTATCATGCATATAGTCGCTTGTCTAGAGCTCATCGAAATCTTGAGATATTTTAGAAAAACTGATTTCAACTATCTATGTGACGTCAAGATTTGTGCACAACAAAGGCATGCAAACCTATTGATGTCACCGAGCCATTGTCGAGGGCCCAGTTTCTTGTCGCACATTTTGGTTGAAAAATATAATTTTCGAACCGCGAAAAGAAAATGTTCGCACACTCAAATTCGACGTTTTTTTAAATTAAAAATACAGCAAATGTTCAGAGAAAGACCAAACAACAATAATGTACAATAAAACAAGGATCGACATTTTCGTTTCATGGGCACTTTAAACCGTTGCGTAATAAAGTCGTTTTTCGTATGAGTGGCAAACCTACAGCACGGAGTTACGGTCACGGTACGGAATCGAAGACATCTATTCTGCCAATCGCAGCGCTCAAAAAATCAATGCTCAGCCAATCAGAATGCTTGGTCACGGCACCGCACGGTACAGTCACTGCGCGAACCGTACCGTGTACTGTTGAAACCTGCGCGAGGTTATCCCGACATTTTTGGTGTGGCTATAAATCTACTACAGATCAGTTATTTGGTTTTGCCTGATTTGTAAATATACTTTTCATATCACATAAACTGCTGCACTTTAATTAAATATTAGCTCTGAGGGCCACCTGAACATATATAATGGTTATACCCTCGTTTAAATAAAATTATTCTTATTCTTATTATTGTTAATATTATCATTATCATTATTATTATTATTATTCAATCAATCAGTTGTTTTTTTATTATTATTATTATTATTATTATTATTATTATTATTATCATTATTATCATTATTATTATTATTATTATTATTGTCATTATTATTATCATTGTTATTATCATTATTATTATTATTATTATTATTATTATTATTGTCATTATTATTATCATTATTATTATTATCATCATCATTATTATTATTATTATTATCATTATTATTATTATGAACATTTCAAATTTTGTATTATTATCATTATTATTATTGTCATTATTATTATTATGGGTTCTCCTCTTGGACCGCTTCTAGCCAATACATTCATGTGTTCTATCGAAAACAAACTAGAACAAGAAAACAAGATCCCATCCTTCTATAAAATATATGTGGACGATACACTAGTCATAATGTCTAATGCTGAGATGGCCCATCACTTCCTTACTACACTTAAGTGTCGTTTCCTGATAGAGTGTTCCAGACTCTGGAAATGGGGGTCCACCGATTTTGATAAAATTTACTGCAGAAGTTGGTCTTGATGGGATATTCCAAAATCCAATTTGGTTTGGTTTTTTTCTGACTTATAGTTCAAAAGTTTCAGGGGTGCAATTTTGGACCTCCAGATCATTGCAAATCCTGTGTTTCAAGGGGTAAGTTTGAACTGCTGCAAAACCAAACACATAAAACCTATTCACTAATCAATTGTATGGTGTGATTCTGATATAAAGGTACTTTCAATTCATATGTACTGAGACTACACAGAAGCTTCTGACTGAGTGGGGCCTGGGACGAGTTCGGGCCAAATTTTGAGTGACTGAGCATCACTCAAAATTGCCAAACTTTAGAAATTAATATTGGCTAACTGCATACTTATTCTAAATTGATACTTATATCAGGAGTTACCCCAATATAAGTAGAATGAAAATCCATCGCGAAAAAATTGGCCCATTTAATTTTGAGGAACTTTAAAGACTTATTTTACAGCACACTCTAACATAATATACATATTGGCAAAAGTCATAATTGGACACCCAAACTATATTTATTTGTATTTAAACACCTCAGTGTGCTTTGTGGAGGCCTTAAATACTTAAAACAATTGTGATAAGCAGTCATTTTGTGAGTAAACACTAACTTAGAATTTTAAATTGCCTAGAATCACAGGGAGCCCAAGCATAAATTCAGTAAAAAAATAAAATTCGAAATAAAGTATTTTTTCCCCCTATACATCTTTGTTGTCTGTTAACTTAACCTGCCTGGTGATTGTTTCACCAGGCAGGTTAAGTTAACAGACAACAAAGATGTATAGGGGGAAAAAATACTTTATTTCGATTTTTTGTTTTACTGAATTTATGCTTGGGCTCCCTGTGGTGCTTCCGGGAGCAAAGGGAGCAGTAGTGTGGTAAGAAATCAAAACAACCACGAGAAATCCATGGCAGAGAACAATCTTAGTTTGCTATAGAAAGCCAAGCGTATAGAAACAAGTTTGTTTACTGCTTTTTCCAGTAATTCACGATATTATTGATAATGTTCATTTAAAATATCTAAAATATGTTCAGTGTTGAATTAAAAGTTATCTGTTAAATAAAGGATAAAGGCGGAATCAGTATATGTGTATACAGTATATATATGACAGATTGCGAAATAACTTGTCGATTGTCGATTTCATTGGCTGGCGAAGGACAAAAATGCCGATAAAATCGCCCATGCGCACGGGAAAATGGAATATATTTGTTAAATAATATACAGTCAACTCTCTCGTAAGCGGACACCCTCGGGAATTGAAAAAAGTGTCCGTTAGTAGAGCTGTCCACTTATGAGAACTATTCCCGTAAGCGGACACCAAAGAAAAATAGGGTGGATGTCCGCTTACGGGAGAGTTAATTACGTTTTAATCGGTAGAGAAAAATAGCAACTGAACCGTACACCTTGCTTCCCCGCGGACAAATGGAGATTTGACAAAACCGATCCCCACTGTTCTGTTGCTCTGTAAAAGGTCATATTTTTGTTGATTTATTGCAAATTAAAGACAAATTCCATTGCCGAAAGTCCATTATTATATGGTGTGTCCGCTTACGAGAGAGCGTAAACAAAAGAGAAAAATCCAATTTTCATTTTCAAAAGTGTCCGCGTCCGCTTACGAGAGAGTGTCCGCTTACGGGAATGTGTAAATACAGAGTTTGACTGGGAGGTAAAACGGGGATTTGAAAAGGTGTCCGTAAGTAGAGCTGTCCGCTTACGAGAGTGTCCGTTAGCGGAGAGTTGACTGTATAGCATTTCTTCTATTGTACTTGAATTTACTTGTGGGCAAAATTAGAAACCAGTTTGTTTGTACACCCACATGAAATAAAGTATATTTATGTGTGTATGTTTCGGCACGATCACGGTCACTACATGGAATTTCGAATGTTTCCATATGCGGCACGAAACGGCACCATCATACAAAATCTACTCTAATTATAATAAACTTTATTTCCAGAAGGTAACATTGGACACTCTTACAGTTTGCACTGATAAATACATATAAATATGAAACGAGCGCTTAGAGGAACTAAATTGATGTGAAGCTATTGTCCGTGCTGCTAGCAATTGCAAATGTAAAGAGTCAGAGTATCGCACTGGTTTTCTATCCTATATGTTGCAATGCTAAATGCTTAGCGGAAATCTATTGGCCGCCCTATATCTCGTGAAATGCGGTTTAGTTGCTCAACATACAGGCGGACTTTGCGCTCACTGCCTACCCCCGTGGTCAGCTGTCCTAGAGTGTTTAGATTTATATTAACGAGGTTAATATTCACATAAATTCACGACCCTGGAGAATGCATATAAATATATATAAATCCTATAAATTACACCTATCTATATCTTCTAAAAATCCAAATCCTAAAAATCCTAGTATAAATATAATCGGTGGTGACTAAATTATATCATTATGCATTCAGTAACATCACATTGAAACATTAAAACATGTTCTAATTAGTTGTCCAAAACATGTTTGAAAGCCAGTTTGATCAGTCAGTTCCGCACTGAGGATGTCGTGAAATTTACAAACGTCGTAGATTTAAGGCTTTCAAACATACATGTTTGGGCAACTAATTAGAACATGTTTTAATGTCATGTGTTAACGCTTAGATGCAAACGACGATATTCTACAGCACCACATGATCGTTGTTTTCAGCACGAGAAACTGATTTGTCTGCTAATATTTGCAGTAGAGAACTGAAATCCCCTCCAAGTCAGAAAGGACCTTTAAATAATCTCATGTAAGTTGAAGTGAGCAAGAAGTGTTATATAATTACTCGTGCCGAAGGCCAGGGCAGGAGTCTTAAATAGCAGATCGTCTTCTTTTTTTTTTGTCTGTCCGGTTATGAAATGGAAGGTGGAGACATGAAGTCTCATCACAAGAGAGATTACAAATCACAAACCAATCAGGAGGCACCGGAGGTCAAGCAGGGGCAAGTTCAGTTGTCAGTTGTCAGAATCTATCACGAAAATATATTTAGTTCTGAATGGCTTGAGTTTCCTTGCCATAATTGTCCTTTTTCCAAAGTGGCTCAACTAGGAGACAAGAAATCTGACAGCCAAACACTGAGTTGATAACTATATAATCGTTCTCAGATCTAAACATAGATAAATGTTTAAGCAGTGAATACACCTATCACTCAACAAGTAACCAAACACTGATTTGATCCGACTATAATCGTTATCTCAGATCTAAATATAGAGAAATGTTTTAAGCAGTGAATACACCTTTGATGACTAAGCACAATCTGCAATTGAGTGGGTCTGGGAACGAGATCACTAAAAGCTGATCTATGAGGATTTATCGACAGTCGACCTCTTTCTTCACAAACCTTGTTAGGGGAAAGTTATGTCGTCTTGTGATCGTCAGAAAAAACGATTTGAAGGAAGTATGTCAAATACGCTTATCTCACATACAAATGCACACACTGTTAGCGGTATATACAGTATACTTCTTTCATGCTACAATGCATCCCAGTGCTCAAACGCTCCAGGGCACGAGTGAACGCTTATTAAAGCGTCTAGTTTCTATTTCAGTCTGCGAACTGTCCCTCCTTTTCCCTCAGACTCAGTGAAGACGAGTTTTTAGAATCCCGTGGACGCGAGGAGAATGGGGACCCTAAACTCTCCCCAATCCTCGCACGTCCAGGATCGGTTTTTCCCGAGATTGGTTTTTCTCTCGTTCGACTGAATCTGGAGGAAAAAGAGGGACTGTTCACACTCTATCTATTTCAGATCTAGATAGCTATATTGTATATATTTATGCTTTGAAATGGAACAAAATATGGGTTGTGAATATAATTTTTTCTAATTCTAAGGCAATTTAAAATTTTAAGTTAGTGTTTACTCACAAAATGACTGCTTATCACAATTGTTTTAAGTATTTAAGGCCTCCACAAAGCACACTGAGGTTTTTAAATACAAATAAATATAGTTTGGGTGTCCAATTATGACTTTTGCCAATATGTAAATTTTGTTAGAGTGTGCTGTAAAATAAGTCTTTAAAGTGCCTCAAAATTAAATGGGCCAATTTTTTCGCGATGGATTTTCATTCTACCTATATTGGGGTAACTCCTGATATAAGTATCAATTTAGAATAAGTATGCAGTTAGCCAATATTAATTTCTAAAGTTTGGCAATTTTGAGTGATGCTCAGTCACTCAAAATTTGGCCCGAACTCGTCCCAGGCCCCACTCAGTCAGAAGCTTCTGTGTAGTCTCAGTACATATGAATTGAAAGTACCTTTATATCAGAATCACACCATACAATTGATTAGTGAATAGGTTTTATGTGTTTGGTTTTGCAGCAGTTCAAACTTACCCCTTGAAACACAGGATTTTCAATGATCTGGAGGTCCAAAATTGCACCCCCCTGAAACTTTTGAACTATAAGTCAGAAAACCAAACCAAATTGGATTTTGGAATATCCCATCAAGACCAACTTCTGCAGTAAATTTTATCAAAATCGGTGGACCCCCATTTCCAGAGTCTGGAACACTCTATCAGGAAACGACACTTAATTGTTGCCATGAAAACCTCAAGTTCACAATGGAACTGGCTGTAGAAAACAAAATCACGTTTCTTGGTATGCTAAATTGAAAAGACAGGAAATAAACTAGAAACATCAGTTTACAGGAAGCCAACCAACACAGGCTTACTTCTTCATTATCATAGCCATGTAGATGAACGTTACAAAGATTGTTTATTGAAGACTATGATACATCGTGCTTATCACCTTTCATCGTCTCCTGCTATCTTTGCAACTGAATGCAACAAGCTTCGTTCTATGTTTAGGAAGCTGTGCTATCCTAGTCATCTAATCAATCACTGCCGTTCAAAGATCAAAAGTCAGCGAACTCCGTAAAGAAATAGATGCGATGCCTGAGCGCTAAAATTGGAGTTACCGTCGAGCCTGTTTTCCAAAGCAAAAAGGTCCAACAAGTCTTCGCTCCAAATAATAATAATAATAATAATAATAATAATAATAATAATAATAATAATAATAATAATAAAACTTTATTAACGTGTCTAATCTTCTAGCAGTCCACAAGTGGACCACTAATTGGGGACACCTAAACTAAGATTAACAGACGCTCAATGAGCGTACACTCGGGCATTATGACAAGGACAATGTCAGTTGCTTGACGAGTAACCTGACAATGACTGACAGTGCGTTTGTATGTGAGAGCGTATTTATCTGAATTTTTCAAACATGGAATAAAATAAACATCCATCATGAGTTACTGAAAATAACTCGACTGGCTCGACTGTTTGCACGACTTCTGTACATATAGCTTTCTGTCAATAGATGTAGTTATACATCGCTGGTCGTGAGTTTAATTATAAATACTCAAGGACATAACTGCTTTTCAGTCTCGACTGTTTGCATGACTTCTGTACATATAGCTTTCTGTCAATAGATGTAGTTACATCGCTGGTCGTGAGTTTAATTATAAATACTCAAGGACATAACTGTACACGTACTATTACAATTAGCAACAAAAGGCCTACTCTGGGGTCCAATGTCGCCTAATAACAAACATGACATAGCGAACTAGAATCCTGACCTTTAATAGCTTGAAGATCTACAGTTGCTTTCAAAACTAAGATTCAAATCTACTTCAGTCCTGTGTGTCGTTTGTTTTCCCTTATCTGCTGAGTAATCTTGAAACTCGATACGATCAAATACTTCGCATTCTTTCTTCATTCTGTGACCAAACAAAAAGAATAATAAAAAGAATAATAAAAAGAATAATAAAAAGAAGGCCCATTTTATAACTCGGGCTTCCTTCGGAAGTGCCCGAGTAAAAATACTAATTACATGTAATTTAAGCTACTAATATATAAAAAAAAAATCATATACAATAAATAATGGAATAATAGAATATACAATCAATAATATCAAAAGTATTAAACAATGAAAATGCTTTCCCCATAAGTTAAGAGTTGCATAAAAAAACAGTTGGAACAGGAATTATTGTCCACTAAATTTTCTATATTTATCCCCCTAATACATCTCTTGAAACTCTCTAAAGAGGTTTTATGTCTAACATGACTGGGTAATTTAGACCATAAGTATGGTCCAAAATATCTAAGCGAGTGCTTTCCATAATGGACTGTGGAAAAGGAAAAGAAGCCACAGATTGTGAACAGTCAGTGCGTTGTGTATAAATTTCAATGTGATCTGTGTGATGCAGATGCACTGTCCGACACCTTCATCAACGTGTTGCTGAACACAAAAACAGCGCTATTGGAAACCATCTAACAGAGAAACATGGACAAGCAAAGTCAAGACCTGTAGAGCATCTTTTCTCTATATTAAGGAAATGCAAGAACAAATTTGACTGTTTAATATTCGAGATGCTTTTCACCAAAGACATTAAGCTTAGCCTAAATAGACAAACAGACTCTGTTCGCGCTAAGTTATTCAAGTGACATTTTTCATCTCACTTTAGCTTTGTATTTTAGTTTTTATTGCATGTTTTTATTGTTCATTGTATTTATTTCATATGTCCCTTAGGAATTTTTCACTGTTTATATATTCATAGTTTTCTCTTCATTTTTTGACTTGATAATGACGTGACGTGAGCTAAACGTCGAAACGTCGTCGCTTTTATAATACTATATCATTAGTATGAATTTTAGAGTTTTACTGTCGCAATGTTTTCTTATTAAATGTTTATCCAAATCTCTCCTTATTTGTATTTGTATTATTATCATTATTATTATCATTATTTTCATTATAATTATTAGTATTAGTATTATTATCATTATTATTATTATCATTATTATTATTATTATTTTTTATCATTATTATTATTATCATTATTATTATTATTATTATCATTATTATTATTATCATTATTATTATTATCATTATTATTATCATTATTATTCATTGAATTTCTCGTCACTTCACCTTGATAATGGCGTCATGATGACTCCGAAACGTCGATCTTTATATATTATGTCATATATTTTTGCCTGTCTATGTATATAAGCAAATCATTATTGATTATTATTATTATTATTAATAATATCATTATTATTAAGAACAGTTATTGGATGCCATTATTATTATCATTATTATTATTATTATTATTATTATTATTATTATTATTATTATTATTATTATTATTATTATTATTATTATTATTATTATTATTATTATTATTATTATTATGCGCTCAAAGTACTATAATCGCTTTTGAGAAAGTGTGATAGAGCTGATTTAAGATAAGTTTACTTTCTTGTCATTGTTTATGTGATGGGGGTCTAAACCTTTAGTACATCTTCACTTTGCTGTGCGTGAAGATTTACTAAAGCTTTAGAGCCTTTCACATAAACAATGACAAGAAATTCAAAATATTTTGCAGTCCAATTAAGAATAATTTCAACGTAATTTTAGTTTGGATGTAGCAATATCAATCAAAATGTTTTATTTTCTCTTGCAGTGTTTGTCATAAACTGTCCGATATAAGATTCTCAAAATGCTAGCACTCCCAGAAATAAAAGCCTTCCTAATTTAAGAAGAAAAATCCCTCGCATCAATAATCGTCTCCATTGATAAGCCCATTAGAAATCTGCGCAAGATGCAAAAATAAGAATTTGTCTACATGCGTATATTTTTCTTGTTTCCACAAGCGAAACACTGTACATTAACTCCAGGAGATTACGTTTCCAAATGCGTATAAGAACATTATATTATTATTATTATTATTATTATTATTATTATTATTATTATTATTATTATTATTATTATTATTATTATTATTATTATTATTATTATTATTATTATTACAGTTTTAGTACGATATTTTGGTAGTCTATCAGTCTGTTGCAGACAATCTCATTATATTGTAGTATTTTTGACGTGACGTTATCTACTGTATAATAATATTAATGCAATAGTATAGCTTAGAAGTCTAGCAATTTATGAACACACTGTAAACGTAGTCTATTAACTAGACACTCAGTCGCTAATATCATTGTGTACACATTGCAGGTGAACCATCTCCGCTACTGAGCTCATTTTCAGTTTCAAGTTCCGTAGTATTATCTGTATAGGTTCACTGCAATACGATGAATGATTCTATGTTAAATGGAAGCTTCTGGGGAGAAATACAGCAAGACAGCATTGCAGTAATCGTGGTTAAAGAACTAGCTTGTGCTGTCGTAACAGTCATAGCGTTATTTGGGAATTGCTTGGTCATTGTCGCGGTACTTCAAAGACCACGAATGCGTACAATTACCAACTACCTCATTTTGAACATGGCACTTGCAGACATCTTTTACATTGTAACGGCCATGCCATCGACCTTCTTGGAAATAGCCTATTATGACTGGTCCTCTAACTCCCACTTCTTCAGATTCTGCTGCAAAGCTATTAATTTTTGCCAATACATGCTTCAAGCTGGCTCGGTGTTGACCCTAGCCGTCATAGCAACGGATCGCTATTTTGCTATAATGATGCCTCTTAAACGTATTCTTACTAGAGGAGCCTTTTATATCGTGTTGGGGGTGATTTGGCTGGCGTCTACAGCAGTTGCAGCTCCAGTCCTTTACTCGTACAGAGTCTTAGACGATAATGGATTTATCTATTGCGGCGAAAAATGGGAACCACTTTTTAACACCGATAAAGCATCTAAATTATACACAGTCGTTCTGTTCGCCGTAGTGTACTGTATTCCATTCTTTGCTATGACAGTAGTATATTCTATTATATGTAAGAAACTGTGGACAAGAAAGGTCATTGGGGATGGGCGATTGAACCCAAGTGTGAAAAACATCCTTGAATCCAGGAAGAAAGTGGTTAAAATGCTGGTAACAGTACTGGTGGTGTTCGTTATATGCTGGCTTCCTGTACAGATTGTTAGTTTGTGGGGATACTTTAATGATGTTTATGAAATTCCTCCATGGGTTCAATTCATGTGCTTCTTTGTTATGCGTGCTCATCCTGCCTTGAATCCCTGTATTTATGTGATCTTTAGTGGAAACTTCCGAGATGGTTTCAAATTGGCCATAAAGTGCTACTGCTTCAAACAACCATCGGAAAAGGCAAATCTTATGAACAAGAAGATCAAGACCAAAGAGAACAGAGTTTTATTGGAAAGCCAAAAGAATATTTCACAAAATGAGTTTAATACTAACAGAGAAACCGTTTGTTAAAAACAGAAACCATTGTCTAGTCGTCATGTTCTTTGTCTGACGTTGAAGAGCAGGAGTTTTGACGGTGTTTTTAATATTTAGAAACAAGTGAACGTTGCAAGTTATCTAAATAATGAAAACAGGTAAAAATCGTCAATATTTTCAAACATATGATAGTATGAACTGCACTATCAGAGCGTGTTATCTAGAAGCTGATAACCTATGAAGCAAGGACGGTGGTCCGAATGGTGAGTGGTGGCGCTTCATGTGAGTCGAGTTTGTTATTTCGTTCTGTCCCTTGCTTCGAGGGTTTTTCTCCGGGTACTCCGGTTTTCCTCCCTCAGTAAAAACGAACAATATATCGATGTGAGCTGTGCTCCGTGGTCAGGTCGTATGGTGGATGCATTGTACGTCTATACGCCTTCGACTCGACCACGTTTGCATCATTCGTAATTCAGCCGCCGGCTGCAAGGAAGGATTTATATTATTGAGTTATTGAGAAAATATGGTACTAAGTACCGATGTCTAATAATGGTAATAGGAATGAGTCCAATATATTCGGTCTGTAATCGTACGAGTCCAATTTGTTAATCACGAGTATGATTACAGACATAATAGACCTTTTTACCGATATGACGGCTATTTTGGATTCTATTGCTTTGGCTAATACATTATGGGATCCTCAGGGTGCAAATGACCCAAAAACTGTACAGTGTGGAGTCGCGTCAATATATTATTTTTCTATTTCACTCTAACCATAGTGTTGTATGGCTTACTCTCTCTCTACATGTGTTTTGTATTGTTGTATAATTTTGTACAAATTCATTGCTTTAAATTAAGTTTTCGTAGTTTTTCCATGGCCAAATGGTTACTAGCTTGCACCCTGGGCATCCCATAATTCAATATGGCCGCCGTATTGGTAAAAAGGTCTATTGGACGACACGAAGTCCTGTTACCAATTAATTAATCATAGCTATTACAAATTCCGGGACAAATAATGTTGCTATGGTAATTTGAATCAATGCAGTGATTGGTAGATTTATGTCTGTAAAGTAGCTTTTAGTTAAGACATTTGTTCACGGTAAATAAAAGTTATTATTATTATCATCATTATTATTATTATTAATATTATTATTATTATTATCATTATTATTATTATTAATATTATTATTAATATTATTATTATTATTATTATCATCTTTATTATTATTGGTGGTTGGATGGCTCTGATATCAGTTATTCTGATTTAATGTGACTGCGCGATGCAGTTAAGCCATTAATGTACTTTACTAATATGACTACTGTGACTGCGTGATGCGGTTCGTACGTCATTACAGAAGCAATTCCCAGTTCCGTGAGACCTTGGAGCAAATGTTCGATTAAAATCAGCGTCTTTGAGCTAATTTGAACTCCACGCTACTGTAGTTGCCTCGGTAGCTCAGTGGGTAGAGCACCTGTCATGAAATCGGGGTGTCGTGGGTTCGAATCCCGCTCGAGGCGTCTGATTTTTTCTGAACATTTGTTCTGTATATTCTCCATTAGTTTCCATTTCCATCTGAAAGCAGCAAAATGTTTGGCTCATATAAGTGTCCGATTACATGTGTCCGAATACAACTTCGAGATTGATTTGTGTAAAAATACAGCAGTCTGCCCACCAATCAGATTTAAGGAAATCAGGAGTTGTAATAGTTATGATTAATACTGAAAGCTAATAGTTATATACTAAAGCTTATTATATAAAATATGCAAAGTTAAAGCCGGTTAAGCAGAAGTGAATCTTATCCAGCTTACTGCACAGTAAGACATATTCACAACCTGATATCATTAAGGTAATGCGATCGTGCAATTTTTTGTCGAACAATTTTTTTAAACTTGGTACAAATATTAATTTTGAGTGCTAGAGTAGAAAGATGAAATAAATGGGGGTCACCGAATCCATTGAGAAGATATAATTTTTCAAAGATGGGGCTTGTGGCCATCTTTTCTGGGAAAAATTAATAATGGAATTACAAGCTCTTGCTGTCCATATAGGTCGGTAATAATAAAATAAATAATTTCAAATGATATATATGTTAACATAATATAATGAAAAACCCGAAATTTGTCATTTTATTGTGTTGAACAATACGTTTTCAAAGCCAAAATTTCAAAGACAATACAGTTTGACCGTCCTTTTACGATCCTATTTTTGGACATTTTGGCGATTTCCTTAAAATTTAGCTCGAAGACCTACCTTCATTTTTTGATGTTTTAGCTTTCGTAAATACTTACTCAGGGCAAAAATATCAGGGTAGGTCACCGTGTTAGATTTTTAGATATTCGCCGTTGAATATTAAAATGCATGATCCGCCTTATTGAAAGAGCTCTACCACAGGGAAGCCCAACCAATGAAAAGTAGTTCGAAAATGAACACTTCGTAGATTTACTAAAAAAATAGTTTGAAGACCTGTCTTCATTTTTTGATATTTTCTAGCTCTAGTTGACCTACTTAAAGTGGAAAAATCAGGATAGGTCATCGACTTAGATTTTTAGATAATCGCCGTTGAATATCATGCGCAGGAAAGATGCGCACGAATGCACGATCGCATTACCTTAACATTGACCGTCGTTCTAGTACATTATCAGATTGACCTTGGTCAATGCGAGTGCACGAGACCTTCCCGACTTTCTCCTTCGCGACTCAACTAGAGAGTGGTTGCGCGGGAATGGTAACAAGCTAAAAATTGCCACTTCTAAAAATAGCACAAGAGGCCAATATGATGGGGTACCAGGGATTCCTTCTCTTATCTCATTTTCTCTTGCCTTTGTAGAAGGTTTAGAAGATCACTGAGAGATGTACGAGCATATAGGCCGTGTAGGTTTTGTTGACCATTTTGTTGCAAGGATTAAAATGAAGTTAAGTGTCACTGACTGAGAGACAGTGACAGGTCATGATCAAAATGGGGTCAGCCGATTTCAATGAAATTTGGCGGGAAAGAGGGACTTGATGAGTAAACCCCAAAACCGATGTCGTTTACTTTTTCAAGCTTCTCATCTGCTATTTCAAAGGGGTCCCAAATTTGGCCTTGTGGATATGAAAAATCCTGTCATTTCAGGGTATATTGGAGGGCTTGCTAAACTGCCAATAAAAATCTTATGAACTTACTAATAGGATCGTATGTTACTGTACACAATTCTATCTCAGAATATGTATGGTATGGCGGGTGATAACAGTTTGTACCGAGAGGGGCCTGGTACCAAACATCCGTAAAAATAACGGTCGGAATAAACTCCAAAATAGCCCAATTTAAAAAAATCATAGTATACTTCTGCGCTTTTTCTGGGAAATCGAAATCATACTTAATTCGTTAACGAAAATTGGTTAGAAAAAATTGAGTTTGTGGACAGTTATGGAGTTTTATTACGTTTGTACTCGATACTCCATCTCCTATGATATAGCTACCATCGCTATTATACTCCATCTCCTGTGATATAGCTATCCGGCATCGCTATTGTACTCCATCTCCTATGATATAGCTACCATCCCTATTATACTACATCTCCTATGACATAGCTACCATCCCTATTATACTACATCTCCTATGATATAGCTACCATCGCTATTGTACTCCATCTCCTATGATATAACTACCATCGCTATTATACTCCATATCCTATGATATAACTACCATCGCTATTATACTCCATATCCTATGATATAACTACCATCGCTATTATACTCCATCTCCTATGATATAACTACCATCGCTATTATACTCCATATCCTATGATATAACTACCATCGCTATTATACTCCATCTCCTATGATATAGCTACCATCGCTATTGTACTCCATCTCCTATGATATAACTACCATCCCTATTATACTCCATCTCCTATGATATAACTACCATCGCTATTATTATACTCCATCCATCTCCTATGATATAACTACCATCGCTATTATACTCCATCTCCTATGATATAACTACCATCGCTATTATACTCCATATCCTATGATATAACTACCATCGCTATTATACTCCATCTCCTATGATATAACTACCATCGCTATTATATATCTCCATATCTCCTATGATATAACTACCATCGCTATTATACTCCATCTCCTATCTACTATGATATAGCTACCATCGCTATCTCCTATGATACTCCATCGCTATTATACTCCATATGATATAACTACCATCTATTATACTCCATCGCTATTATACTCCCATCTCCATCTATTATACTCCATCCCTATGATATAACTACCATCGCTATATATACTCCATCTCCTATGATATAACTACCATCGCTATTATATATCTCCCATATTATACCCATATGATATAACTACCATGGCTATTATACTCCATATCCTATGATATAACTACCATGATATAACTACCATGCTATTATACTCCATATCCTATGATATAACTACCTATCGCTATCCTATACTCCATCCCTATGATATAACTACCATCGCTATTATACTCCATATCCTATGATATAAACTACCATCGCTATTATACTCCATATCCTATGATATAACTACCATGGCTATTATACTATATATATACTACCATGGCTATTATACTCCATATCCTATGATATATTACTATAACTACATGGCTATTATACTCCATATCCTATGATATAACTACCATCCTATGCTATTATACTCCATATCCTATGATATAACTACCATGGCTATTATACTCCATATCCTATGATATAACTACCATCGCTATTATACTCCATATCCTATGATATAACTACCATCGCTATTATACTCCATATCCTATGATATAACTACCATCGCTATTATACTCCATATCCTATGATATAACTACCATCGCTATTATACTCCATATCCTATGATATAACTACCATCGCTATTATACTCCATATCCTATGATATAACTATACTCCATATCCTATGATATAACTACCATCGCTATTATACTCCATCTCCTATGATATAACTACCATCGCTATTATACTCCATATCCTATCCCATGGCTATTATACTCCATATCCTATGATATATAACTACCATGGCTATTATACTCCATATCCTATGATATAACCATCGCTATTATACTCCACCCTATGGCTACCATCGCTATTATACTCCATCATGATATAACCTATGATATAACTACCATCGCTATTATACTCCATATCCTATGATATAGCTATCCATCGCTATTATACTCCATCGCTCCTATGATATAACTACCATCTATTATACTCCATCGCTATTATACTCCATATCCTATGATATAACTACCATGGCTATTATACTCCATATCCTATGATACCATATTATACTACTACCATGGCTATTATACTCCATATCCTATGATATAACTACCATCGCTATTATACTCCATCTCCTATGGTATAGCTATATACCATCGCTATTATACTCCATCTCCTATGGTATAGCTACCATCGCTATTATACTCCATATCCTATGGTATAGCTACCATCGCTATTATACTCCATATCCTATGGTATAGCTACCATCGCTATTATACTCCATATCCTATGGTATAGCTACCATCGCTATTATACTCCATATCCTATGGTATAGCTACCATCGCCATTATACTCCATATCCTATGGTATAGCTACCATCGCTATTATACTCCATCTCCTATGGTATAGCTACCATCGCTATTATACTCCATATCCTATGATATAGCCATCATCGCTATTATACTCCATATCCTATGATATAGCTACCATCGCTATTGTACTCCATCTCCTATGATATAGCTACCATCGCTATTGTACTCCATCTCCTATGATATAGCTATCATCGCTATTATACTCCATATCCTATGGTATAGCTACCATCGCTATTATACTCCATCTCCTATGATATAGCTACCATCGCTATTATACTCCATGCATCTCCTATGATATAGCTACCATCGCTATTATACTCCATATCCTATGGTATAGCTACCATCGCCATTATATGGAGTACTTGAGTCAATACCAAAATTCGGTGAGTTTAACAAACTTTGAAGTGTGGAATCAACTTGGTTCCATCTTAGTTATTATCTGGAAACTTGAATACAAAGAAATTCATAGGGGGAGCAGTGACTCGTGTGAATAAATTCCCCCTGAAATCTGTCATAGCAACCAAATCGCCAGCAAGCGATTGTTAGCGATAATTGGTTTGTAAATGCCCACTTCCGACAGCCCTTCCGTGAATGATTTGAGTCCTCTCGGGTTTCGAATCTGACATCGAGGTTGTAAGTTAACAATGCATATTCAATGAGTTCTACTATATTGGTCAAGGGGATCCTTCGTTAATGATAAGTCATCTCACCATGATAATTCCAGTATAAAATACTTTTTGAAGCAGCAAGACTGTGAAGAAAATCTCGGGCCTTATCTTTCGGGATAATACTCTGGGAGAGATCCTGCATAACTTCTTCGATATCACTAATATCGTCATCGTCAAAAATGTGCAATTCAATACAATACAATAGTTTATCTAAACACGTGTCGTCCAAGAGCGCGAAGCTCCAAGGATCTCTTTTCAGAAACAGAACTTTATTCAGAGCCAGTAGAATCGACTATTGATCTCTTCATGTTAAACATGATATTAGTGATATTGAAGAAGTAATAGCCAAGGAAAAATGGAGGTTTTCTTTCAAGACAAGGCTATTTATAGCAAAAACAGGCTCAAAGCTGACATGAAGGGAGACATGACATCGGACACAAACCCAACAACACCGTGTTGGGCTAGAGTTCTTTTCTTGGTTTTGAAAGGAACGGATGAGTCAGCTAATTGTATAAATCTTGAAGTTGCAGCCAGGTTTACGATACATTATTGATTATGGTGTTTGTCTCTGACTTTTGATTGTGTAAATAGACGTTTCGGCCATTAATCAATGGCCTTCATCAGTATTAAAATGAAACGCCGCGATCTTTGAAATACTACATAACGTTTGCGGCGCGAGCTGGATGTCCTTGCGCGTGCTTATTTCTTAGTCCCATGATGATCTTGCAGACTTCAGAAATGTGTACACAATCGTTCCCTGCGTTAGTATCTTGGTTCGTAAACAACGCTACAAGGAAGAGCCTCTGGTGGTATTTGTTCCTCTGTCCATAATTGTAATATAATGGCTTAGTTGGTTAGTGCGCGGCTTACTATGCGAGAGCTGCCCGTTTGATTCCTCATGACCTCACATCCTTGTTTCGACTTCCCTCTAATCTGGGTAGCTCAGTGCAGCAGCTTTAAATACCCGTAAAACGGAGCACTGATGGAGGAAGGGGAATAAAGTGCGCACCGTCGGCCTCAAGTTTATTAGTATATGAGGGCTATTATGAGTTACCGACGTTAATTACAGTGTGACTACACCAACCAAGGCCACCCAAACAATAGAATCTGCACAAATTTTCAAATTTTCGCTTTCAAAGCATATACAGTAAAAACCCGCATAAAAGAACCCCTATTTTTCCAAGTCAGGCTGAAATGGTTCTTATATATTGGGTATCTAGTGAGAAATCAGGCTGAATAGGTTCTTAAAACAGGTTCTTCTTTACAGGGCAAGAAAACAATTATTGTTCCTGATACAGTATGGTGTATTTCCTTACAATTTGTTTTAATTAGTGAACTATTGACCCTGAAAGGTCTAATATTCACACTAAACATTAACAACCCAACTGTATAGTAAATATAATATTTCTGCATATTCAGCACCGACTGTACCGGTGTGTTCTGAGCTTTAGTCACTTTTCACATAAGAACCTGCTTCATTTGTCAGGCTGAACTGGTTCTTATATATTAGGTGCTTAATTGGCTAAATTTCAGCCTGGAGGTTCTTAATCCGCAGTTTCTTATAAGCGGGTTTTTACTGTATTTTATTTTATATGTGTATGAATATGATCAAGAGTGAACAAGAAACAGTTTAAATTGTAGAATTCGACATCATTCTGTTATTCAGCGTCACAAATGTGATTAGAAAATTTGATTCAAAATTTGTTTGGGTGGCCTTGGTTGGTGTAGTCGCACTGTAATTTCATTTTTAATGCCATTTCTCCTGTGTCAAACAATATGTGCTGAAACTTCGCACTTTTACTAATTTGGAGCTGCTCTTTTCATTTCTGTTCATTTTGACACTGCTGTTCGATTTAAGGGAGTTAGGGTCATGTGACCTCTTAGTGCAAGTCGCCTATTGACATCGAAAACTCAAAAGACCAGGCCTAATTAGTTCTAGTCCATAAAGTGGTCGCTAAGTGACCATACCAAGCAGGTGATTCTAAAGTTTACACGACAAGCTTTTCGTGCACTGCACTCCTAAATCTCGGTACGCGTGCTTTATTTTTCTGGTATGGCACTCGCCAATTTTGTCGTGTAAACGTAATACTAGACGCTCTACTAGCATGAAGTCGGGCTTCTATTAATGCTTATAATATTCATTAATAATTCATTAGGCAGCTGTCCAATCTGTGCTCAGCATTCTGGTCACGTGGCTACCTTGTAACTCCCATACAATTTCCAAGACACTTAAAGCACGGGGAGGGCTTGAATAGTTGGCAGGGAATAGGTGGGATTGATTAATTACTGCAATTGTTCATGAGTATGATACAGAATAGTAATAAAGCTTATTAGTATTCTGTATCGACCAATGCATTATATGAGAGGAACGACAATACATTATCCTAAAAGCTAATTAAGAAAAATGATCGTTAGATTTTGTTCCGCAGTTTCTTTAATGTAACTCCCTTCCTCTATTGGAGCTTAGATCTTCACAGTTTTAACTTACTTACTAATGATACAATCATTGGATTTCTAGCTTTGTGCGGCAATACTTTCACAATCTCAAATAAATTATAACAAACTTTGAAAGACACGAGATTACTTCAAATTAAGGACTTAGCACAGTTCTCGCTAAATATTGCGTTACTTGCTACATTATTATTTTCAAGAACCTCGAATTAGAAGATTTTTTTTTTTTTTTTGTTTGATTTTTTTTGATTTTAAAGATTTTTATTTCACCAATTGCAAGAATTACTATTTTCACATTCAATACATTTTTACATTGTTTTACATTGATTACATAGATGTATGATGGTGTCATATCTATAAGTATATTCACATTGTACATTTTACATCAGTTACGAAAATGAAAGAATGAAAGAAAAAAAGAAAAAAAAAGAGAACTAGAGGCTATCAACTATTTTGTTCCACTTATCATAATATTGTATTAGTTTTTCGTTTCTTTTAGCAATAAATAATTCTATGTTATTAAAATATTTCAAGTATGATTTGAAATGATTTAAACTTGGATTCATATTTTTTAATTTACAGTAATAAATAACATATTTTCCCACAAGGATAAGAAAGTTCAACTTTACATAATCGTTTCGTTTCTGAAACATTCCAAAAATAATGTCAATTTTGCTTATTTCATGTACTTGGATTCCAATTGTTTCTGTCCAATTTCTAATCGATGACCAAAAAACTACAGAGTATTTACAATCAACAAAAAGATGTTCGATTGATTCGTCGAACTCACGACAAAAAGTGCAAGCACTTGAAACAACCATTTTTGCTTTTGCTAGTAAAACATTTGTGAAAACAAATTCGATTAATAATTTTATATTGGAATTCTCTTAATTTAGTGCTAGTGGTGATTAACGAGGTAAGGGAGTATATATCATTCCAATCAAAATCTACATCAGGAAATAAGGAAATATATTTAAAGTGCCTATAACCCCTGTGAGTTTGTCTTAAAAATTGATTATATATTAAGTGAATAGTTACAGGTTTCAGTATTTTGTGATTTGAACTTCGTGTTTGTGAGTTATAGAGGTTTGAAATCGGGATATGCTAATTTGGTGACGTAACTTAAGGAATGATGTCATAGCTTATTTAGTTGTGTTCTTTAATGAAATAGGATTAAAAGTTTATAAAATTATATCTATAAAAACTGTGCAAAAATATTGCAAGTTTCAAAATGTCAGTAATTTGCACAAGGGTGTTTTTGTATAAGACCTGATTCCTTAAAGTACGTCATTTTGACGTCATCTAATTTCCATATCACGATTTCAAACCTCTATAACTTGCCAACGCGAAGTTCAAATCACAAAATACTGAAACCTGCAACTATTCACTTAATATATAATCGATTTGTAAAACAAACTCAAAGGCATTATAGGCACTTTAAGCTGTGCAGTCGGTGGCTTAGAAATCGTACTTATCATATACTTGTATATATTTCTAGAAGTAATTTTCTCAATGTTAGCTAAGTCAATATAATTTTCTTCGTTCGATTTATTAGTAATACGGTTATCAGTACCTAATTGCAAGGCTCGTTTCCACTCATGTGGTAATGCATCAAAGATGCCCAGAAGCCTAAAGAAATCGACCATGTTAAAGTCTTCAACTTTTTCCGTAAAACATTCAAAAGATAAAAGCCCGCCTTCGCTACTTAATATATCCGATAGCTTAACAAGTCCTTTCTCCATTAACTTTTTGTCATATACTGATTTATGTGCGATACAAATATGTTTATTATTCCAAATGGTTTCATTCAAAATTTCTGTATAATTTACAAGTTCATTTAATACTAGTTAGTGAGGACCATGCAACCAGGCATTCATGACTGATAAAAACGAGGGAGATCGATAAACAGTTTTGATGCATCGAAGTTACATTTAAATACGAAAAAGCCTCCACTACGACGTAAATATTCTTCTACAATAAATTTCCAACCACTTTTATACTGACTAAGCATTTTTACGACACACATAACTCTCTGTGCATTAATCACGGAATCTAGATGCGGCATTGCTAATCCGCCGCTCTCAATTGGATTTATTAAAGTGAATTAGAAGATGGTAAAGTAATGTTTGTCGAACTAGAACTTCATAAGGAATTTATATGTCAAAAGACAAGTCAATAGACTCTTTCCTTGCTACCTTGTTTTTACGAGACATCTGCCAGTCTACAAAAATCTTTACTCCACTTTGTGCTAGTTTGGGCACATTCCCTCAACAACTGACTCTCTTGTGATGCACTTTTGGAAGTTTACGAAAATTGTCAGCCATCGTCTCAAATGCCCTTCTTAGCTCTGTGACCTTCCTGTGAGAACTGTTCTTGATTTGATTGAAAAGAATCAAAACTCCGTTCGCATTTCATTCACAATTAAAGCCCCCTTTGAAAACCAAACAAAAGTGTAAATGTATTCTAAATGAAAAAGCATTCATATTACATATTTGCCGTATTTGTTCTTTGTATATGACTCAATGAGCAATCAACTCTATTGAATGAATGAATGAACTTTATTTAGACACGGAATCAAAATCACTAAAATTAAAAAATTAATTACAAAGTGCTCTCCCTTTGAGCCGTGTAAAAAGATAATTCAAAAACTACCAAGTATGAAAAGGAATAAAACATTTATTAAACAATCGACTCTTAACTAAGCTATAATACGAAACTGCTTTCATTGTTCAGTGCGGTCAAGCAATCGGAATGAGAATGGAATGCTAAAAGAACAGTTATTATATTCTTTTCATCTCAATCAGATATTGACTACAATTCTGGTTGAAACGCCTACCTGGTTCAAACAATGATTAAACAATATCATAAGTAATTTACAATATTCGTGACAATGTTGTATCTTATTTACAATCTCTCGCGTTCGGCTCGAGATTGTAAATAAGATACAACATTGCCACTCATATTGTAAATACTACTTACAATAACATTTATTATAGTGTCCCCAATTAGTTGTATAAACTAAATATATCGTTATCGTATTAACTTTTAGAAGTGCTCAAAATAGAAAAAGGCCCTGCAAAACTATGTCGTGTAAACGAGATAGACGTGTCTGAAATAATCGGCCAGCGGGCCGAAATTAACGGTGCCGTACCAAATAAGCTTTTCGTGTAAACCGGGCTTAAATTAATGTTTATCTCATCAAATATATAGCTAATTGCATAATCGTTAACGGATTGAAAATCATGAAAGCTATGACCAAAAGGAATTCTGGGAAATTAAAACCTCAAATAACACCGTCAAATGATCGACCTTTTTATCCAGACTTGTAGGATCTTAGTTAAATAGCTCATATACCTTCAAAACTACGAGAACATTGAATATATCTGCCTGTAATGCAGGTCATGAACTGATATCCCATCCATCCTTGCGGTCTCAGCTTCTATGATTTATGATTTTCATCCCACAACGATTATGCAATTAGCTGATATACGAAGACGAGACAAAGACAGAGCATGCGTAATAGTTGCTAAATAGGTAAATATTAATAAACCTTAGTCTTTATACTAATATGTACATTTCAAGATGTTCAATTAATGAGACAAAACTCGTAGACGATCAGACAATCGTAGCATTGTTTGTAGGTTGAATACTACGAGTTCTGATGACATCAGATCTACATCTGTTTGGTTTGATCAGAGCGAAGCAGATCATCGGCAGTATTATCACGTGATTTGGGGTGATAACTTCTACGAGTGGAGAGTGTCATGCGCAACGATTGCTTCCTCATACCTTTTGACCTGGATTTCTTTCTGTAACAGTAGCATTTCAGGGCCATTTTAAAACCACGGCGATAGTTTTCACTGAACACTGCGTAGATAATCGGACTTGTGCATGTGTGCACCCTCATCAGTAACTTGCAGATAAAATCAGCAGTATTCGAGATGTTAATACCTGAATGCCAAACGAACGTCGCGATCTGAAAGGGCAGCCAACAAATAGTGAATGCGACCACGACCGTTATCAACATCTTCACAACTTTCTTACGAGACTCAAGAGCCTTTTGGTATTGTTTCTTGTGACGTTTCTTTAAGATCTTTCTCGTCCAAAGTCTTCTACAAATGATGGTGTACATGACGGTGATGGAGAGGAAGGGAACAAAGTAGGCGACTGAGAACAACACGGCTGTATACACAACTGACGCTGTATTCGTGTCAAATGATGGCGTCCAGTCCTCGACGCAGAAGAACCCAAATCCTTCTTCGTATACAACTTTGAACGCGTATAATGCTGGAGCTCCAACCCCAGCAGCGATGATCCAGATGACGGGGACTATCACGTGAAATACTTTAGTTGTGAACACTTTCCTTAGTGGGAGAATAATAGCAAAGAAGCGATCGGCGGCGATGCAGGCTAATGTCAGAACTGATGCCGTTATCAGTAAGTATTGGCTGGCATTTGGAACTTTACACAGATATACCGCTTGCCCATAACTGCTTGACACCCATTGGTGCAGGTCAAAGATCTCAATGTAGAGAGGTGGCATGGCGATTATGATATATAAGACATCAGATACAGACATGTTAATGATTAAATAATTTGTGACCGTTTTCATCCTGGGAACGAGCCAAACGGCTGAAATGACGAGAACGTTTCCGAATATGGCGAGGAAAGTGACAAGGCCACTGCCAATAGCTTTCAAAACTTTAACATCCATGGCTTCGCTAGATGTGTTATTCATTTTGGATGAAGTAGTTGAAGCAATCAAATATTGATTGTGTTGTTGTTATTATTTTATTTCATCCACCTTTTCTTGTTCTTGTTCTTCTTTCTTTGCTTTTCCTCTAAATCCTGAGGAATAATTCAAATGGTTGCTAATTGTTGATTTGTAATAACAAAGCATTACTCATCGTGTTTGTACCACCAACAACTACTTTAGTTCTCCAAGACATTGATTGAAAACCATGCAGCAATCTGTTTTACCAACGACCCAACATATTCTACTCAATTCGTATTTCAAGTTTGGCGTGTGTGAAGCATCCTCGGGAACCCAGAGGTATACAGTCATTTTAGAAAACGTTGTCGCTGACCACAGGCAGCCCAACCATTGCTTTTGAGGCTACTAAATAATTCAATCAAATGATATTTGCGTCTTTTTATGTGTTTCCTGTGGTAGAGCACGCGCGCAATATGTATTATGTCGGGCTCCCTGTGTTGAGTAATGTCCTATGTTGGGCTTCCTGTGTGCGTCCCGTAGTACATGAGTTTAAGATTTGCAAAACCTACGACGGCGACGTCAACCGGAAGTGTCAATAACTTCTGTTCGGAGTTTCATACCCTCATAGTTGGTATTCCTTGTGGATGAAGTAACCTCACAGGCTTAGGCTTGGACTAAATCTCTAATGTACGAAACCCCGAACAAAAGTTATTGACACTTCCGGTTGACTCGGTCACGTGACAAATACGTTTTTGCTCCTAATCTTTGTCAATATGACGTGCAATTTCAATTTTTCTTCGAATAACTAAACTTTACCGTATTCTCTAAACACTTCATAAGTGTCAGTCGTCTAACTTCACCGTACGCTGAGAAACTTTAATTTTGACATTTTGCGCCTCATGCACCGATGTGCGGTACACGCAGCTGGTGCACTTTTTCCGTGAAACATTCGGATTTTACCTTCGAGAGGACATCGGCAAACGCTCGGCAAATCTGAACTGTGCTCTTTTTGGCAAGTTTTAGTATTTATATTTTCACTAAACATAAACCAAAACATCTACAATATACTTTATTTGTTTTCTGTTTTGATTTTTATAAAGTAAAATGCTTCAAAATTGAGGCATTGTGTTTTTTAATGCTGAATGGTCTCAATATTTAGTAGTGCACACAGGGGAAAATTAATAGGGGAATCCATCTTCCCTAATGCCCTTAGATCCATCAGATTGTTAGCTTGGCTATTTTTAGCAACAAGCTATGATTGGTTGGAGGTAAATGACGTCACTTGCAGTAAACATGGCGGACATCTCCTTCGTCGATGCTGAACATTTTATACCACAGCTACATCTACATGTAGTTATAATAAATTAAATTGATAAATCGTTTATTATATGGCTATTTTTTGCTTTTAAAATGTGTTTTTTGAATTTTTGATATTGTAAGCGGCCGCGCGGTTTCCCGCCATTTATGTAAATAAGAAATCTGCTCAATCCGAGTGGCGAGTGCAAATTCAAACAAGAAAGTCAAGAAAACCCGTTCAGTTAAAACCTATTCAATTTATATAACGATTACACAAACCGTTTCAAAGTTCGCTATTCTACATGAAATCTCTTCATATAACACCGTTAAGGGATTTATTTCTCTACAATGGACCTGTAAAGTTTGAAAAGAATCAAAAAAACTTCTCCGGTGAGTCCGGGCGGACTGACTCAACTCAACATGAAACCAACAATTCTACAACTACAAGTCTGCTGATTGTCGCTGATATTTGTACTTCCAGTTCTTCGTTTATTGCTTTGAACAATTAGGGAGTATTCACAAGAAAAGATGGAATCGATTGATGTTGATTGAAAGTTCTGAATTCGACGAAAAGAGAGAATACGTTGGCCTCGCTTTACAAAGAAATGTGCTTGCTTTTGGCCTTGAAGCTTGATTCACGATGAACATAGAACAGCTGCTTCAAAAACCTTCAAAAACACGTTCAAAGACGAAATATTGTCTAATTTAAAAACATTCCTTCAAACACATTGAATCTCTTTGGATCTATTTGGTGGCTCGTATTTCTTACTATCTCGAGTGTTTTAGGAGTTAAAGAAATAAAACAACAACAGAAAACAACAACCTGAGAGTGAAACTGAGTCAACAAATACCACAGGCAGCCCAACCATTGCTTTTGAGGCTACTAAATAATTCAAAAAATGATATTTGCGTCTTTTTTTTGATGGGTTCCCTGTGGTAAAGCACGCGCGCAATACATATGGGTTCCCTGTGCTGAGTAATGTCCTATGTTGGGCTTCCTGTGTGCGTCCTGCGGGATGCGCCCGCAGTAAATGTGTATATTGAAACAAGGTATGAAACTCGGTCACGTGACAAATACGTTTTTGACCCTAATTTTATCAATGTGATGTGAAAATTCAATTTTTCTTCGAATACCTAAACTTTACCGTATTCTCGAAACACTTTGTAAGTGTCAGTCGTCTAACTTGAACGTACGCTGAGAAACTAATTTTTGAAATTTTGAGCGTCATGGACCGATGTGCGGCGCAAGTAGATGGTGCACTTTTCCGTGAAGTAGTCGGATTTTACCTTCGAGAAGGCATCGACAAGCGCTCGGCAAATCTGAACGATGCTCTTTTTGGCAAGTTTTAACATGATATGTTCACTAAACATGAGTCAAAACATCTACAATACACTTTATTTGTTTTCTGTTTTGACTTCTGTAAAGTATTTGTTTTGTATTTTGATTTTTATCGATTAAAATCTTAAAAATTGACGCATTGTATTTTATAAATGCTGAATAGTCTCAATATTTAGTACTGCACAACACATTTGCTATCAGTACTTGTACACAAAATGACAAACAAACGTATTTATTTCAACAATAAGTTTACTAGCTTCTTACACACTGTTTTGCCGTTACTTTCTGTGCAATTTATTCACTATATTGATCAGTAATAGCATGGAAATAAGCTTAATAACAATGGATAAATATTATACACAATCGACAAGTTGTGAATCACTGATCATGACTGATTGAATAGCAAACATCGAAGTTGGAAGCGATAAGCTTACTTACGTTCCGTTACGAAAAATACGCCGTTAAAATTACTCTGTTTCTCTCAGATGATAGTAAGACTTTAATATTTGCTAAATGTGTCGTGCTATTTCAATGACAATAACGAACAACTGTTAATATTTTAGTTCACAGCTTCACGAGTCCATCGCCATTCATGTCTCCTTCGATGTCAGTGAATTGAATTCGTCTATATTTTTGCTTCAGATGGTTTATGCTGTGTTGGCGTTCCCTTGTGTCAGAAGAACTATAAGTAAAGTACAAAATTATGTCAAACACTTTCTAGATGAGAGAGTCAGTAATGTTTACCGGTAAACAGATAAAGTAAAATCAGTCGGTTGAGAGAGGTTCCTTGTTGAAGTGTATTTCGATCACTGACAAACACAAGTCAAATCAGTTCTGCATAATTTATGAAAAAAACTGATTTGTTGAGGAGTATTAAGCAGCCCTTCTGCCCTAGTATAGGCAAGTCATTTCATTAGAGAACATTTAGAGCAAATACTACGTAAAAACCATGACAAAAAGTACTTTTAGTTCAGTTTATTTTCAACTGCAAAACATTCTCACGTGTCGAGCACAACACATCCAAAGTTTCTCAATCATTCAAAATGAAAAAGGACTACTTTAAAACCGTCGAATTTCTTCTAGATTTACTTAAAGTTGACATGAATTGTGAACTTCTAAACTTACCATGAATAGGGAAAAGAATCCCAACGCTTACATAGAAAACATAAGTCTTTCTTGATATGAACTTCTCTTCCGCGCCTCGCCATTAGCGACAAAATAACGACTTTACCCTGGGTACCCCCCAAGGGCCTGTAGCGTACGACGACTTCGGCTCTTCGGTTCACGGAAAAGTGCACCATCTACTTGCGCCGCACATCAGGCCATCACGTGACTGGAGTTTCATACCTTGTGTAAATATACACATGTACTGCGGGACGCGCGGGATGCACACAGGAAGCCCAACATAGGACATTACTCAACACAGGGAACCCAACATATGTATTGCGCGCGCGCGCTTTACCACAGGGAACCCATCAAAAAAAGACGCAAATATCATTTTTTGAATTATTTAGTAGCCTCAACAGAAAACCCATCAAAAAAAGACGCAAATATCATTTTTTGAATTATTTAGTAGCCTCAAAAGCAATGGTTGGGCTGCCTGTGCAAATACGATGGATTCAAACAAGATTTGTGAAGGTAAAGCGTGCATAGATTATGGTTCTTTTTTTTTTCGCCAACGACTGCAAAGTGTGTGAGGATTATTTTTCTTAGATTTAATGAGGTTTACATTCCATCTTTGAACTGCCTCTCAGTTGTTTGACTGATTTTGATTCATTGGAAATTTGTCGCTTGATTGTAGTCGCATACAGCTAATTCGAGATTTTTGCATGGGTGTGTAGCTATATCCTTCTAGTTTCTTCGGTAATTTGGTTTTAAGAAATTGCATCTCATATTGTAACGGAATCAGGAAGAATATGGACCCTCATGCACGCGTTGTATTCATAAACCCAAAGCACCCCAATTTTGAGGGCTTTTTTCAAAATCGTGGCACCTGATTCAAACTGTTTCACTATGTGTGGATAAAGTACTAATGTTTATCAATACAAAACGCCAATAAAATCTTTCTGCATAACATTTTTGAAAAAAATCGTATGCGTTCAAACTTTGGAAAAATGCCCAAATCCAACTTCTGTCAGATTTCGATTGTTCGAACTAACAACAAAACTAAATACCTGAATAGGCTTAACCAGAGCTTGGTAGTCATAGTAAGTCCTTCTGAATCGTCTATAACGTGTAGAATAATTGCTTGACCTCCAAGGTTAGGGAATCAAGTGGGTATTGTACGTATAAATTGATATTCAACGATCAGTCCAGATCGTAACAGTGTTTTCATGGCTTCTGATGTTCTTGTAAATTCCATTGTGTGCGAATCTTTAGTGCAAAGAGGCGTCTACAGAGTTTTACATTTATCAAACAGCAATCGAGAATGGAGCTAAAGAATTCAAACAATCGAGTGAGGAAACAACTCAGTTTCAATATTCTTAGCCGGGTTCCGTGTTTACAATGAGATCATTCGTTCCCAGTTCCCCTCTCCTTTAGTACCAGTGAGGGTGGTAGAGGGTCATTTCGCTATAAAATATATAATAAGTCTGGCTATCGTTTTCGTCAGTTTAAAATTCAACTCTAATTAAGAATATGTTGTCTTGTGTATGAATATTTATAATATTCATTAATAATTCATTAGGCAGCTGTCCAATCTGTGCTCAGCATTCTGGTCACGTGGCTACCTTGTAACTCCCATACAATTTCCAAGAAACTAAAAGCACGGGGAGGGTTTGAATAGTTGGCAGGGAATAGGTGGGGTTGGTTAATTACTGCAATTGTTCATAAGTATGATACAGAATAGTAATAAAGCTTATTAGTATTCTGTATCTGATACAGAATACTAATAGACCTTATTAGTATTCTGTATCAGATACAGAATACTAATAAGCTCTATAAGTATTCTGTATCGATCAATGCATTATATGAGAGGAACAATACATTATCCTAAAAGCTAATTAAGAAAAATACTCGTTAGATTTTGTTCCGCAGTTTCTTTAATGTAACTCTCTTCCTCTATTACTTATTAATGATACAATCATTGGATTTCTAGCTTTGTACGGCAATTCTTTCACAATCTCAAATAAATTATAACAAACTTTGAAAGACACGAGATTACTTCAAATGAAGGACTTCGCACAGTTCTCGCTAAATATTGCGTTACTTGCTACATTATTATTTTCAAGAACCTCGAACTAGAAGATGGTAAAGTAATGTTAGTCGAACTAGAACTTCATACGGAATTTATGTGTCAAAAGAAAGTCAATAGACTCCGTTTCCTTGCTACCTTGTTTTTACGAGACATCTGCCAGACTTCAGAAATCTTTACACTCCACTTCGGTGCTAGTTTGGGCACAGGTAGCCCAAGCTCAGTATCAGTGGCGTAAATACAGTAAATGTATAGGCTTTCTTGTTCTGGTGTACTTGAATAAATAAATAAAAATTCGTTTGCCTTTATTCGCCTCGTACTTGTTCATTGTGTTGTCCTTTACCTATGTAGGAATTTCTAGGCCATTCCGCTTGAAATTGAGAGAGTTACGGCGGTTTAAAAAAAAATTCCCTACCAGTAAGAAAATATAGAAGGTAGGTCACTCATGGCCGCCAGCGAACTCACATGGTCCCACTCAAATGCTCGTAAATCTCTCGAAACTAGACATAACGCCAAATTTCTTTCGGTAAGCTGTAGTCCAATGCAAGTCCGATAAATCACACTACCATTCCTTTCTCTTACTCATCGCTATCTGCATCCAAGAGGAAGGTTTTTGTGGCTTTCATCGGCAACATGAACCTCTGTACCTTCAAGTCTGACACGGATTTTGAAGGCCGCTACAAAAATGCACACACCGGGGAGGGACAGAGGTACATTTGACACTTGAATAACATTTCCGTACCTTCCCGTGAGGATTGCAACCATATCTTGTCAGAGATTATAACAAAATCTTTTCTTCGAATTCGTGTTGATTTTCAATACCCCATTTGGAATTTGCTCCAAAGGCCTTTTCCTTGAAATCAGAAGCATTAATTTGACAGAATAAATACTGTAATCTGTGATAGAACGAAATTTTATTCAAGTGTCAAATTGATTAGATTATATAATACTGCACGTTCGTATTTTGAACGAGCTTCACGCTCCTGGACGACACGTGTTGAAATAAACTATTGTATTGTATTGTACTTCTGTCCCTCCCCGGTGTGTGCATTTTTGTAGCGGCCTTCAAAATCCGTGTCAGACTTGAAGGTACAGAGGTTCATGTTGCCGATGAAAGTCACAAAAAACCTTCCTCTTGGATGCAGATAGCGATGAGTAAGAGAAGGGAATGGTAGTGTAATTTATCGGACTTGCATTGGACTACAGTTTACCGAAAGAAATTTGGCGTTATGTCTAGTTTCGAGAGATTTACGAGCATTTGAGTGGGACCATGTGAGTTCGCTGGCGGCCATGAGTGACCTACCTTCTATATTTTCTTACTGGTAGGGACATTTTTTTTAAACCGCCGTAACTCTCTCAATTTCAAGCAGAATGGCCTAGAAATTCCTACAGAGGTAAATGACAATACAAGGAACAAGTACGAGGCGAATAAAGGCAAACAAATTTTTATTTATTTATTCAAGTACACCAGAACAAGAAAGCCTATACATTTACTGTATTTACGCCACTGATACTGAGCTTGGGCTACCTGTGGTTTGGGCACATTCACTCAACAACTGACTCTCTAGTGATGGACTTTTGGCAGTTTACGAAATTTGTCAGCCATCGTCTCAAACTGATGCCCGTCTTAGCTCTATGACCTTCCTCAGTGAGAACTGTTCTTGATTTGATTGAAAAGAATCAAAACTCCGTTCGCATTCACAATTAAAGCGCCCTTTGAAAACCAAACAAAAGTGTAAATGTATTCTAAATGAAAAAGCAGGCATATTACATATTTGCCGTATTTGTTCTTTGTTATGTCTTAATGAGCAATCAACTCTATTCAAAAACTACCAAGTATGAAAAGGAATAAAACATATATTAAACAATCGATATCTTAATATAATACGAAACTGCCTTCATTGTTCAGTGCGGTCAAGCAATCGGAATGAGAATTGAATGCTAAAAGAACAGTTATTTAATTATTATATTATTTTCATCTCAATCAGATATTGACTACAATTCTGGTTGAAACGCCTACCTGGTTCAAACAATGATTAAACAATATCATAAGTAATTTACAATATTCGTGACAATGTTGTATCTTATTTACAATCTCTCGCCTTCGGCTCGAGATTGTAAATAAGATACAACATTGCCACTCATATTGTAAATAATACATAAAATTCCGTTAATTTCTCTCAGTGAATTGACCAAGCGAGCTGATTAACCTGATACTTTAAGGTAGTTAGTGCGTGGCTTGGGCAGTGCGAGTTTAATATCAGAATTTCGTAAATTATAATTGGTGTGGCGAAGAGTAAAGAGGTCTTGTAAGTATTGTGGGGCTAATTCATGGATGGACTTAAACATAAGCGTTACTTTTTGTTTTTTTTCCGGCGAACAGACAGAGTGTCCCAGCATAATTCTTCAAGAAGAACGCTAGAGCTGGTGTCATAGTTTGCCCTCATGATAGCCCTTGCCGCACGATTTTGCAGTTTTTGAATTTTGTCACTCAGATGGCCGCTTAGTCCATCCCATACTGCACTGCAATAATCAAAGTGTGGTAAAATTAGTGCTTTATAGATCAGGATAGCGACCGCCTGAGTGACAAAGGGTCTTAGTCGTTTAAGTGCACCTATAGCCGAAGCAATTTTCTTACATATTTCGTGAATGTGTTTACTCCAAGAGAGCCGATCATCTATAATGAGACCAAGGGATTTGGTGTGGTCGACTCTCTTGATTTTGGTGTTTTCGATATTTGCAACAATATCATAGTCCCCTTCAGCTAACAACTTCTGCCGGGAGCCTATGACCATAAATTCAGTTTTTCAGGGTAGGGTAAGGTTGGGTAGGGTGGGGTAGGGCATGATAGGGTAGGGTTGGGTATAGTACGGTAGGGTAGCATAGGGTAGGGTAAGATAGGGTAGGGTAGGATAGAGTAGGGTAGGATAGTGTAGGGTAGGATAGAGTAGGGTAGGGTAGGGTAGGGTAGGGTAAGGTAAGGTGGGGTAGGGTAGGGTAGGAGAGGGTAGGGTAGCATAGGGTAGGGTAAGGTTGGGTAGGGTGGGGTAGGGCAGGATAGGGTAGGGTTGGGTATAGTACGGTAGGGTAGCATAGGGTAGGGTAGGGTAAGATAGGGTAGGGTAGGATAGAGTAGGGTAGGATAGAGTAGGGTAGGATAGAGTAGGGTAAGGTTTGGTAGGGTGGGGTAGGTTTGGGTTGGGTAGGGTAAGCTTGGGTAGGCTAGGGTAGGGTAGGCTAGGGACTTTCGTAGTTTATAGTTTGCCTAGCAATTTGTACCTCATGTATAAAGAAACATAGAAAGATGGCTGAGCGAGAAAAAGACGAAGAGTAAGAAGAAGAGATAACCCACATTAGAGACGAGGAATCAAGGTTTGCAGAAGTGCCTGAACATTTTCCATGCCGATCCTAAAATATCTGTTGTGCCCGCCTTTTGAATGGGTTGTCCATTTCGTCCAATTTTAGGAGTGGTCCCTCCCCTGGGTCTCCGATCCTCGTAATAGCGAACTGTCCATAATACGGGGGTGTCCGCAAGGTGAGAGTTGACTGTACATGTATAATTAAGTAGAGCTGCTCGGATTTAAATGATTTTTGAAAATAAAATGTAAAATAAAATAAGAAATACAAGTATAAAAATCGCTATATATTATTGTCATCTGTGGATCAAAAGCAAAGACGAATTCAGCTAGGATGTTCTTCAAGAGTGGGTGCAGCGTTAGAACAATTGTAATGTGACGTCATTGCGCACAAAAACAATATAATCAACCATGAAAGTATTGAACTGATGAATGCTGGTTGAGAGACTCACATTCAACCGTGAAAGTCTGCGATTGAACAGAAAACAAAACATTTTATTTGGCTCACTGAACACCGGTCAGATGAAAAAAGTCCCTACCCTACCCTACCCTACCCTACCCTACCCTACCCTACCCTACCCTACCCTACCCTACCCTACCCTACCCTACCCTACCCTACCCTACCCTACCCTACCCTACCCTACCCTACCCTACCCTACCCTACCCTACCCTACCCTACCCTACCCTACCCTACCCTACCCTACCCTACCCTACCCTACCCTACCCTACCCTACCCTACCCTACCCTACCCTACCCTACCCTACCCTACCCTACCCTACCCTACCCTACCCTACCCTACCCTACCCTACCCTACCCTACCCTACCCTACCCTACCCTACCCTACCCTACCCTACCCTACCCTAGATCTGCCTCGAAATTTAAAGTCGATTTTGTTAAATCAAAGTTTCATTTGGTTTCCATTTGCATTTATTTTGCCTTTGTTAGACTGAGCAACCACTACACCTTGTACTCCAGCCACTTCTAAACACCTACCATCGGCTAAAAATGATCCTAAATGATGATAAACTATCTCACGAGTACATAAATATAGAAAAATTATATATATATTCATATACAAGACACTGAACATATTCTTAATTAGAGTTGAATTTTAAAACGAAAACGATAGCCAGACTTTTTATATATTTTATAGCGAAATGACCCTCTACCACCCTCACTGGTACTAAAGGAGAGGGGGACTGGGAACGAATGATCTCATTGTAAACACGGAACCCGGCTAAGAATTGAAACTGAGTTGTTTCCTCACTCGATTGTTTGAATTCTTTAGCTCCATTCTCGATTGCTGTTTGATAAATGTAAAACTCTGTAGACGCCTCTTTGCACTGAAGATTCGCACACAATGGAATTTACAAGAACATCAGAAGCCATGAAAACACTGTTACGATCTGGACTGATCGTTGAATATCAATTTATACGTACAATACCCACTTGATTCCCTAATCTTGGAGGTCAAGCAATTATTCTACACGTTATAGACGATTCAGAAGGACTTACTATGACTACCAAGCTCTGGTTAAGCCTATTCAGGTATTTAGTTTTGTTGTTAGTTCGAACAATCGAAATCTGACAGAAGTTGGATTTGGGCATTTTTCCAAAGTTTGAACGCATACGATTTTTTTCAAAAATGCTATGCAGAAAGATTTTATTGGCGTTTTGTATTGATAAACATTAGTACTTTATCCACACATAGTGAAACAGTTTGAATCAGGTGCCACGATTTTGAAAAAAGCCCTCAAAATTGGGGTGGTTTGGGTTTATGAATACAACGCGTGCATGAGGGTCCATATTCTTCCTGATTCCGTTACAATATGAGATGCAATTTCTTAAAACCAAATTACCGAAGAAACTAGAAGGATATAGCTACACACCCATGCAAACATTATTGCATTTAATCTCGAATTAGCTTTATGCGGCAGTTGCAAAATCTTGCCATTTTACAGTCTGCTGGACTTCGAAATTGCCATGAGCAGCGCATCTGAAAAAATATTTGAATTATTTTCAAAGAAACCAAATCGATATTAGTGATTCCTTATGTCAGGCCTTCAAAATACAGGAGTATAAGAGAAATTCATTTTTGATCGTAAAAATGATGGGCGTGTTTTACAGATACACCCACTTAATTACTCTTTGTTTCTCTCAGTGATAGTCATTTGCTAAATGAGTCAGATGAGTTGTGTTATTTCAATGACACTATAATGAAGAACTGTTAATTTTCAGTTCACGGCAGCTTCACGAGTCCATCTCCATTCATGTCGGCCTTCGATGTCACAGTGAATTGAATTGAGTTCGTCTATATTTTTGCTTTAGATGGTTTATGCTGTGTTGGCGTTCCCTTATGTTTTAAGAACAACTATAAGAAAGTAAAAAACATATACGTCAAACATTTTCTAGATAAGATAGTTAAACTGTTTTTAACAATGGAGGTGAAGTACCATCACTCAGTCGGTTGAGAAGTGCATTTTGATCACTGACAACTACATAAGTGAAAATAGCTCAGTCATAACTTATCAAAAATAATTTGCTGAGGATTATTAAGCAGCGCTTCTGACCAAGAATAGGCAAGAGAACATTAGAGAAAATGCTACGTATAAACCTTGACAAAAATACTTTTAGTTGAGCTTTACTTTTCAACAAAACTTTCGTGTGTCGAGTCCAACATGCAAATCTCCACCATTCAAAATGTAAAGGCTACCTTAAAATCGTCCAATTCCTTCTAAAGTTACTTAAAGTTGACAAGAATTGTAAACTTCTAAACTTACCATGGATAAGGAATAGAATCCAAACGCTTACACCGAAAAAATCAGCCTTTGTTATACGAACTTCTCTTTAGATGTCCCACCATTTTGAAAAACTTCAGTTACTTTACCCTGGGTACCCCCCACGGGCCTGTAGTGTACGGCGGCTTCGGAAGGTAAAATCCGAATGTTTCACGGAAAAAGTGCACCAGCTGCGTGCGCCGCACATCAGGCCATGATACGCCATCAGTTTCATACCTTGTTTCAATATACACATGTACTGTGGGACGAGAAGCCCAACATAGGACATTACTCAACACAGGGAGCCCGACATAATACATATTGCGCGCGCGCTCTACCACAGGAAACCCATAAAAAGACGCAAATATCATTTGATTGAATTATTTAGTAGCCTCAAAAGCAATGGTTGGGCTGCCTGTGCGCTGACCAGCCTCACGACTACGCGACTAGACCGAACGGGAATATGGGTAGAAATCACTGAATCAAGAAATTAATCGCTCTGGAAATTTATTTTCTCATTATCATAATGGAGAGTAATACTCGAATGAGTGTATGCCTTCGTGTTTTACGCAAGGAAAATAAGAGTCGCTATGACTCATTTTCGGTCAAGGACGTTCCGTGCTGTGACAATGTTCAGTCGTTGAAAGACCACTAAATCACCCAAACCACTCGCCATGCAGCGTAGGTCTTCGCTGTAAATTCGAGGCATGGCTAATCAGATATGCAGATTAAAAACCGCTTCAGTGATTTCTACCCATACTCCCGTTCGGTCTAGTCGCGTAGTCGGTGAGGTCGGTCTGAAATGACCGTGTATTCTGTCGCTCGTTAATCGCTCCCAGTGAAATACCCCTTCGAACGAAGTCTGTTGGAACATCAGCCGGAAGTCAAAATTACTCTCGTTTCTGATTGGTCGATCAAGGAAGGTCGACCAATCGGTATCAAGTATATTCTGGTTTGTATGAAACAGCCGCCATATTGAAGTTTGACTTCCAGAACAAGTTCCAACAGACTTCGTTCCCAGGGGTATTTATTTGGGAGCGAGTAACAAACGACATCCCGAGGATGTGTGTGAAGCTGTTGTACTCACCGTAGAAGACGAGCTAGGAAGTCACGGTTATAGTTCCCTAGTAGCACCAGTTGTCTTGCTCGCCTAAGGCACAGACGATGAAATGTTTAGGCGTCAACAATCATAACTAACAGGGTTGCAATTGATAACACTTGTTTTAATCCCTATTCTTCGGGTAAAAAGTGTAGGGATGACCGTCGGAAAACCTCGAAAAATACCCTAAAAAAATACCACACCGTGAACAATTACCCACCCTAAAATACCTCATGGTCTAAAAATCACCCTAAAAATACCATCAGATCGCTCCCCAGGATATCGCTATTCAAGACGGAATGCTCTTGTTCCAAGTTTCATACTCTAAAAAATACCATCTCTTTTGAAAAAATGGATTTCGCTTGACCTAAAAAATACCGGACCACCGATTCTAAACCCAAAACAATATGACGATCACCCCTACCAGCCGATCGGTGGTTGGTTTCTATTTACAACACAAAATAGCCTGCAAAATGTGATTCAAAATGCTGGTAGAAAACGAGCGACTCGTGCTTCAAACTTACTATTTTCTACTGCTCGCTTTAATTCGACGAAGACAGTGCATTCTGGGATTTGTTTCCGTCGCTAGCAAGGAATTGTGGGCTACATTCCGATCGCTTACGATTTCTGCGATCGCCGGAAAAAAATATTTTTTTCCATATGATCGCTGAGATTAGGCGATCATATACTACTGATTGGACTACCCTGGCTGAGGATAATTAGAGGTGCATGTCAATCAACCTTGCAACCTTTTATGGAATCGATAATAAACTTCGAAACGAAACGGTAAAGGCTAGTTTCCATAACTCAAACCACCCTTGGCCGACCAAACGAATGTAATACTCCAGTTTCGCGTTGTTTAGAGGTGACCGCTGTCCTTGACTGAAAAGACGCATTTGTACAGGCTTAGCCTCAATTCAGAAAACAGTCCGTGCAATTCAAAAATGTTTCTATTGTTTCATGGCAACATTTTTTCGTGTTCTTGTTGATATTTGTGAATAATTTACACTGACTCGAGGATAATCCGTACAAATGCGTCTGTTGGCAATAAGTAAGCGGTTTTACAACGGGATCTGAGAACGCAAAAAGGGACTATTACTGCATCGCTCTATTGTTTAATGTTAATGAGGTCCTTTTGAGGCATCCCATTTAGCCGCCACACTTCGAAACACAGAAAAGAGAGAATAAACCAAAAATACTTACATGGGTTGTCAGTATGTGCCGCTAAGTAATAAACACCTATGTTACTATGTTGAACATCAGGGCCCGGTTGTTCGAAAGGCGATTAGCGCTAATCCAGGATTAAATCTTAAGAAAACTACTGACGCTAATCCAGGATTAGCACTAATCGCCTTTCGAACAACCGGGCCAGGCCCATACAAAGAAACCTAACCAAGAATACAATGCAGACTGTAGCACCAAGAAACATCCAATAAATTTTATCCGTTGGATAGGACAGCCAGTGCCTGGATAGCACTATTCACCTTTCGTGCAACTGGGGCCAGACAAACAGTATCATAACTATACTTTACTAAAGTGCTGTAGTGAGTATCTATTGGTCACTTCTTTCTATCAATTATTGCAATACATTTAGTAGGCTCGAAACATCTACATGTAGTTGGCTGAATGATTTTCCAAATAGCATAGTACTGACCGGCGCTACATAATACCTTGCTGTATTTGATGCAAAACAATAAGACTGGTCCAATCTTTAGATGTTTCTGTGTTTTTCCAAGAGAGTAGCTTCAATAGAGAATGCCCATAAGATGATTGTGGAGACAGATTTATTTCCGTCCTCAGCAGATTGTATGTTGTCATTATAATTGTAAATATCAAAGAGTATAAATATGTTCAAACAACTCACATAATTTCAAAACTAACACATTATTATCTCCTTATTAACTCTTGTTCCTATCCCAATATCAACTAATTATGGCTATTTAACGTGCCAAGTATATTTAGTAGTCTTCAGTTGTTTTTGTGCTGCAATAAGCCTCGATCTTTGTCTCAATGTTTTGCCCTTTCAATTCATATTGTCTAATGACCAGATAGAATACACTGATATAGAAATAAACAGATCATATTCCTGGCTCAACGTGTAGTCCAAACAGGTAGACATATCGTCCCATTTGTGTGATTAGCGCACACGCTCTACTATTGGCAGCTTTGCTAATGGTTTTATTGAAAAACGTTTCTCAATTTATGTGTTTAATTGACTAAACGAACACATATTGTCTAAGCATTCTTCATATCTGGACGGAGTTTCAGTTTATTTTGCAGCCGTTATATCACTGACACGCATTGATCAGCATTTGCCTCGAATAAGAAGTCGACTTCGGCGGACAGTTATTTCAGTCTAGTTCTAGCTGTATACGCCGAATTCATAATGGCGTTTTTTAGTTTGGCGATGTGATACGTTTCTGGTACAAATGATCACTGTCATCTAAGAATAAACATTCTTGGAAAGCTTCTTTGCTGTAGACAAAATATCATCGGAGTTATGACAGATCATAAATAGAGAGTTTTGTATGTATTTTTCAAGTAGGTCCTCAACAGCCTCGTTTTAATTAGGTGCAATTTCACAATTTCAAATGTTCCTATCTTCTCAAGGATTTATTATTTGGTTTCAAAACACACACATAGTATTTAGATAATCACATTCTATCATATCAAATATTTACAAAATGATATGTTTTGGCTTTTATGCAAATTAGAAGCAGCCATTGTGAATTCGGTCAATAAACAATATTCTCTAATTCATTAATTCATTAATAATTCATGCCATTTTTAGGAACTGGAAGGTCAATAATACGACACCAATATGAGACCTTCCCTTATTAGTATTCTTTATATAAAGAATACTAATAAGCAGTGCATTACCAGGTATAAAGGTACATGCACGTGATGGATTTCATCCTTCTGATTGGACGAATTGCTCATTAATTATGCATGAGTTTTTGAATGTATTTCTTCTGCTCTTTAAAATCTTGTTTTATTTAATAAATACATGTTCAACAAAAGCCATAAAATTACAGTTTTTCTTATTTTCTTATTTTTTTTGCATTGAGCTGTCAAAGTCAAACACACCAAAAAACGACGAATCGTCCACTTTTGTCCACAATAACGAAGAAAGCTAAATCTAACTTCTAAGCATTCTCAATCACATACTAACCGTTCTGTGAGTTCTGTAGCTACAAATATTTTCTCAAGTTAACGACTGAAAATATCAAGGAACAGTTAGCTTACAATAGCCGTATTTATACTCACAAAACAGAGCGATTCTTGTTGCTACAATATGGCCTGTACCGCGTGTACGTACATAACATGAATATAGGTGTTGTCTCTGACTTGAAGTTTATGTTCAAAAGTTATATTTTAAAATGTAATACCAACCGTAAATGTAATAACTTTTAACCGTAAATGTAATAACTTTTAACCGAAATGTAATAACTTTTAACCGTAAATGTAATAACTTTTAACCGTAAATGTACTTTTTACTGTGAAATTTTGACTCAGATAAGTTGCACGCAGAATTTGTAAATGTGGACTTTGGACTTTGGGAGGGAGGGGGTTCGCCAATTACTAGGCTTTTTGCAAATACAGTCGAACCTCCCAATGTCAATGCCAAGACTTACGCCGGAAGTGGTCGCTTACGAGAACTCAGGTAAGGTAAGGTAAGGTAAGGTAAGGTAAGGTAGGGTAAGGTAAGGTAAGGTAAGGTAAGGTAAGGTAAGGTAAGGTAAGGTAAGGTAAGGTAAGGTAAGGTAAGGTAAGGTAAGGTAAGGTAAGGTAAGGTAAGGTAAGGTAAGGTAAGGTAAGGTAAGGTAAGGTAAGGTAAGGTAAGGTAAGGTAAGGTAAGGTAAGGTAAGGTAAGGTAAGGTAAGGTAAGGTAAGGTAAGGTAAGGTAAGGTAAGGTAAGGTAAGGTAAGGTAAGGTAAGGTAAGGTAAGGTAAGGTAAGGTAAGGTAAGGTAAGGTAAGGTAAGGTAAGGTAAGGTAAGGTAAGGACTTTATTTAACGAGGGTAGCAAGTAAAAGTATAAATACACCTCAACTAATAAAATTACTATAAAATACTATAAAAACTATTACTATAATTATGGCCTTAACTATCAATAAAGTATATAATGTATAACTAATTATTAATTCAGACCATAGGGGGTCTAAATTTGCTTCATTAACATACGAGTAACTTCAGATTTACCCAATGTGCCAATGCCCATCTAAAAACTGGTCGCTTACGAGCCGGTGGTCGCTTACGAGCCGGTGGTCGCAACCGGAGGTTCGACGTCTGTAACAATTGAATAATAAAAATGATTTATTCATAACATATCTACAAGTAGCTAGCTCTTCATTCATCAAGTTAATAAATAATGTGGAAGATTTCCTCTAAAAGCAGATCGTGCCAAGTAATAATGGCAGTCATTGTAGGTCCTAGTCCCCCTCTGTTAAAAGGCTTTGCACTTTAATGGGTAGTGAGCAACGTTGTTGTGAGTTGGAGTTTTCGCTAATCTGAAGTTTGTCGAAAAATTGTCGTTGATCCTTGCATTTTGTCAACGTCGGCATCTGTGCTGATGCGACAACTGAATTAGGATTAAACATAAAAAATCTGAAATCCATGTTCCAAGTCCAAAGTCTGGATTTCAAAGTCCAAAGTCCAAAGTCCAAAGTCCAAGTTTCAAATCAGAAGTCATAATACAAAGTCCGCAGTCCATGTTCCAAGGTATAAGTCAAAGACAATTTTAGTCCTAAGTCTAAATGTCGTACACGCACTGTAATGCCTGTATGTATTAGCGATTACATTTGGTTATTACATTTACAGTGGGGTCAGTTATTACATATACGGTTAGTTATTACCTAGTACTGTCGTTATTACATTTAACGGTGATGACGTAATGTTTCAAAGCCGAGAATGAGGACTGGACGGGGTTTCCAGTCCGAGGCGAAGGAACGACTTCTCATACTTCTAATTCGGACAGAGTGGTATTAATAATAATAATAATAATAATAATATTTAATCTTTAAGGAGGAAGCGCCCATCACATAATGTGGTTTTCAGGGAGGTCCTCAAATAATATACAATAGAATGAAAATAAAATAATTATAAAATACAATGTAAAAATGGATTAATATAAAACAATAAAACAATCATATATATAAAATACTCGATCTAAAAGTTCTGAGACTAAAAGTATTTACAAATCTGTATTCTTAAAATGTTGTTTTCTAAGATATTTATTTAAGTTCCTTTTGAAAATTGTACAAGGCGTTGGCTTTCTTAAGTTAGTTAAGTTAGTTAAGTTGCCTCTACTCTGTCCAAGGTCCCGATGATTGTTATGTAAGGGTGTTAGAGAATAACGCGAGTGCACGCGCCGAGTGGCCCTTCTATCAATGCGAGGCGCTCTAAATTCCATAAAGCACTCGCGTTATTCTCTAACCGTTTTAGAATATAGTCATACTCACGAGAGTATTCTTTGGCTGCATGTCTGTTGCTTTCCCAAAGGAATACTGATTTCAAATGCAAATACGCTTATGCAAAGCTGTTCAGTTGTGTGTAACTTGGAGCCGGTGAAGATGAATATCCGAAGCTTGAGGCTTAATACAAGCTTGCAACGCTAGAAATTACCGGTATTTGTTGTGGAAATGAAGAGCAGCAATCTCAAAGTTTCCTCAAGCCAGTTAGAACGGACGAAATTGAAAAACGAGAGAAATATTAATGGACACCAAAGAAAACTCAAGCACGATGTGGACATTAATATATTGAAAGATTGGGCTAACTATATCGCAATAATCATACGGAGAACTTGGATGACTGATGAATATCCGTACATCTACACTTCTTGTAGAACATGGAGAAACTCATTTGTGATTTCATTTGGAAGAGTAAGTGACTCGCTACGTTTCTTTAGTGTTTAGTAAAGTTATAATCTGTATTTCTGTACCATTTTTCGTGTATAAATCTATAGCTACATTTGTAGCTGCTACGAATCCAAATAACTGTCGATTTATTGGATTATGATTTAATATTTGAATAGTATTTGAAGATTAAACTAAGATTGTATTATAATATTTTTTGTATATAGTTTAGTACACGTTATTCATTTAGAGTGCAAATATTATATCCGTGAAATTTAAGCGGTAACATTTAGTACTAATTAACATTGTACTACTAAGTAGACAACAATAATAAAGCATTTGGTGCTATATATATTAGTACTATTTAGTTAGATAACTATTTTACGGATATAATATTTGCACTCAGCTAGTCAGGTATTCTCTAAGTTAGTCATTAGTATTCCCTATATAGAGAATACTAATAAGGCTTTGTAACAAAAGAAAACAAAAAAGCTTTATTAGTATTCTCTATATAGAGAATACTAATGAATCCATTGTTAAAGCTATATTAGTTACTTTATGAGATATAGAGCGCACAAATGCTGGGCGCTGATTGGTCGAGTGAGTATGACTATATTCTAAATGAGGGATAAGAACTCATGTACAGTCATGAGAGACGATTAGTTCTAATCGTCCCTCATGATAAGTACTGGGGAGAGTAACTATAAATTTTTCCAGGAACTGGAGAAAAAGATTTCCAGTTACTGGAAAAATTTCCAGTTACTCTCGCCAGTACTTTCCGTACTTTCCAGTTACATCACGTGGCATTATTCTGCGCATTTGATTGGCTGGTTATCTCATGAATAATTAATGAGTATGAGAATGTAACTTCACAATTTTTAACGTGTTCACCTGAACATTTAAGTTATACACCTGTTTTCGAAAACGTTGTCCTTTTGCAAAATATAAGCAGAGGTAATCATACGGTTTCGTGTTCAATTTGGAAATAATTTGCACGAGTGCGTTTTTCAAAGAGTATCAAAATTGCACGAGCCCGTAGGTCGATCTTTGAAAAACACATGAGTGCAAATTATTCCAAATTGAACGAGAAATCGTATGATTACCAATTAATAATATATCTCCGATACAACACGGACGCGAATGCTGTAAATGGCATCTAAACCTCCATCCCAATTTACCTTGATTTAAAACAGCATTACACGAAATCTAAGCAAATAACACAAGCAAATTACAGAACTTTCTTGTAGAGGTACTTTTGACGTCACTGTCATGCGCAGGATACACCTAAAGTCATCCCACATTGGAAAGAGCTTTTGTATTTGTAAATAGGAAGCCGTAATGATATTCGTAATGATATTGCTGTCGGTGCTATGCAAAGGTCAATGATACGAGTAAATGAGACCTTTGCATGACCTGTGTCAGTTCTATATCACTGATATAGAACTGATGAATAAAACATTAGTGTTGTATCACTGATACAGCACTGATGTTTTATTCATCAGTGTCTGTATCGGGGTATACAGATCCATGCATGTGACCGATTCAACCAACCTGGTTGGATCAATTGCTCATGAATTATTAATGAGGTTTAGAAATACTATTTCAAATTAAACCTAGACACAAGGAACATGTTATTTTTCTTAAAACTTGGAATGCATGGTTTTTAACTGCTTAAAAAACGCATGTAATAATTTCATAAACTCGATACGGCGGGGATTCGAACCCCGGAACACTCCATTGCTAATCCCTTTACTTACCACTATGCCATCAGGTAGTTGGATGGTTATCACGGAATTTGATTTACCTTTATCTTGGCATTCTTTCGATGCGTCATTGAATATTGTTTTTTGTTTAATAAACTAGTTTGATTGTGTAAATAATATCGACAACAACAGCAAACGTTAACTATACCATCGTCAGATTCAAATGAACAGCAAACCGTTTCTTATATTTAGTGTTGTCGGTATTATTTACACTATCTCCTTCATCTTCTATTATTTTCTATTGAGACTTTTCACTAAGGTGGATCTTGGCCAATAGTGTTGTCATGGCAGCAGCAGTTTACTGAATGGTTCTATGTCTGTCTTAATATAAACTTGCATGTAATAAAGACTTACAGCATCCACGACGTATCGATGATCCTATCGAGCGACTCAGTGGAGCAACGAATTCTCTGTTCCACTAGTACTGCATGTAAGGGCACATAGATGATATACCAACAGGTGATCAATACAGATAATTTACATAGCCTCCAGTGATCATCAAAGCAATAATTATTTGCCCCTCGAAAGTGGACTTTGTCCGGCTTCCTACTAATGGCTAATTTTGTTGTTAATTGGTGACAATTAATCGAGAGATCCTGTTAGAATTCATCCTTCTAAAAACAGATGTTTTACATCGCGTGAGGTGAGACAGTTTGTTTATAGAAGTTCATACTGTTAGGTTATTATATAAGACAGACAGACCTAATCAGTGGATAGAAGTGGGTGAATGTCTGAATGAACAACATAACATGAAATAATGTGTCAATAAACTGATGGGTGAATGGATGAATAAGAAAGGAATAATGAATAAATAGGCGCACAAACGATGGTAGAAACGAATGGATGAATAAGAAAGGAATAATGAATAAATAGGCGCACAAACGATGATAGAAACGAATGGATGAATAAGAAAGGAATAATGAATAAATAGGCGCACAAACGATGGTAGAATAGAAATGAATGAATAAGAAAGGAATAATGAATAAATAGGCGCACAAACGATGATAGAAACGAATGGATGAATAAGAAAGGAATAATGAATAAATAGGCGCACAAACGATGGTAGAAACGAATGGATGAATAAGAAAGGAATAATGAATAAATAGGCGCACAAACGATGGTAGAAACGAATGAATGAATAAGAAAGGAATAATGAATAAATAGGCGCACAAACGATGATAGAAACGAATGGATGAATAAGAAAGGAATAATGAATAAATAGGCGCACAAACGATGGTAGAAACGAATGAATGAATAAGAAAGGAATAATGAATAAATAGGCGCACAAACGATGATAGAAACGAATGGATGAATAAGAAAGGAATAATGAATAAATAGGCGCACAAACGATGATAGAAACGAATGGATGAATAAGAAAGGAATAATGAATAAATAGGCGCACAAACGATGGTAGAAACGAATGAATGAATAAGAAAGGAATAATGAATAAATAGGCGCACAAACGATGATAGAAACGAATGGATGAATAAGAAAGGAATAATGAATAAATAGGCGCACAAACGATGATAGAAACGATTGGATGAATTTGCGATAGATTAATTGCCGTGAATATGTCTTTTCATTCTGCCATGACTGATTTCGTTACAACTTATAAGAACAATAACAAGGAAAAGAATGTAGCGGTAGCTTCTCTTTATAAGCATGTAGCGGTAGCTTCTCTTGATAAGCATGTTTATTGTTAAATTTACCCACCGTTTTGATAAAAGCTTTAGATGTGAGTTTGCAACAGATGGCTGTACACTATTTGTTCTGTATTGTCGTTCAGTCGCTTACTGAAAAACTAGCCGAACTGATCAGTGAATTGAACAACTTAATTCAACTCAGTTCATTTAACGTAAAACCTTTTACTTAATAAGAAATATGGTGTTTTACAATTAAAACTTACCAAAGGAGTGTGATGTATTCCAGAGGTTGTTCAGTGCTAACGAACTCATAGCTTTGACGTTTTCAACTGACTGTCAGCAGCCTTATTCGTTGCTTTAATCCTCGCAGTCTTAATAGAGACATAGATCAAGCTCTGGGTACTTTATTAAGTAGGCTTTCAAGCGCTTTTGCATCCAAACATAATGATTTGTCGTCATCAGATGAGCAAGAAACACTATTAATTCTCCTTCTAGAACATTGCACTAGATTTCTTATTTTTATAGATGTTTTCCGGATGTCCTGGCTTCAACATTTGCTATCTGCACATTCAGTTTTAATATCCTTTTATCTTTAATATTGTCTTGTCTTTGATGTAGTTGTGTGTTGATTTTGCTTGAATAACATGTCTATCCTATAGTGCAATTTAAGCCACAATGAATAACATCAACATACCTTTTTGTTTTACTTTTTTAATAAAACTTTACTTTATTCAGATTTGTAGATTATCTCTATTTACATAGGCGCAAAAATCTCATTTTCCATCAAACCCCGAAAACTGCTACAACGGAAACGGGTTGGCGTAGTGTTTTTGTTAGTTGACATAAAAGTGACTATCGCTGACAATGAAAGCAGTAACTTTATGAGCAGTAGAATTATCTTCAAATATCTTTTGGCAGCTTGTTTAGTATTTAAAAACCCCCGGCAAAACGTTAAGGAAACGTCGGTAGTTGATGTAAACCATTTGTGTAAAAAATATTACTTTGTTAAAAACATAATAAAAACTGCTGTCAAACAATTAACGCTAACCGCGCTAGTGATGTCGAGTTTTATCGAAGCTCTCTTTATTTGATTGTAACTTTGTAGATATCAATAAGCCAGTTCACGCTGTCGTCCGCCATTTTGAATTGGGACAAACTCGGCAAAATTTATCAGAGAAATCTGGATCACTTTGACTTGCCGTAACCATAACTCCGCTCGATTTTGTTTTCAAAATGTATATACTTCGATAATCAGCAGGCATGCATGTCAGTTGTTGGACTGAAAGTAAGACCAACTAAGACCAACCAACTTTTTCGAGTCAATCTTCTTTTCACGAATGGATCTTAAAATGTCGAGCTAATTTGCATATTCACGTGCCGAACGTTTTATTTTGAAAACAAAAATCTTTTTTTCTCGATTTGTAGCCTTCCAATACCCATCATATTATAGGTCATAAATAACAAAGAACACATATTTTCTAAAATGGTAAGTTTAAAAAATCCAACGAATTCGGCAAATCAAAGTGATTCAGATTTCTATACATTTTGCCGCGTTTGTCCCAATTCAAAATGGCGGACGACAGCGTGAACTGGCTTATTCATGATCCTCTCAGTCTCTCTGAGTCTCTGCCGACGCTCTACTAAAACATCCAGGACAACTGTGTATCATTGACTGGATTACTTTAATCTGGTTGGCGGTGGGTGGGACATGCCCCCTTTTTTTATCTAGTCCAGTGGAGAAGCCAGTGATATCCCAAAATGCATTGCGTTTCATAGTATATTATCGCTTAAAACGTGACGTCATCACTCTAACTTGGCTTGACAACGATGAGCAGTTATGGCGGCGTTTCGCACTGTTCGTGTAAACAAGTCCACTTCTCTACGAGATATTTCTCTAGTTTATCTTCACTGATCGAGTCTCAGCGTTCTGGACATTTTGAATAGTTTAAAGGCAGTGCTTTATAACTAAACTCTCTACTACAACCCTTCATAAAGAGTTATAACTAAACTCTCTACTACAACCCTTCATAAAGAGTTATAACTAAACTCTCTACTACAACCCTTCATAAAGAGGCGCCTGTAACAGAATGACTAAACTGCAGACGGCTCACTTATTATGGCAGGCTTCTAATCAGGTTTTGCACAGTGAGAACCTCTATATATCCAACAAGCGCGAATGGAATAATTGTTTGAATAAATACTCAACCTCAGATTTTTCTTTGATGGATTTTGTTATCGTTTTGGCATTAAAAAGTAAAACCAAAATTACACAGCTTCTACTCCAAGCCGGATAACAAAGCAGTGGTCGTACGATTTCTACGATGTTTACATGCACACGAGTAAAAAGACAACTGAACGAAACAAATATCGTCAACTTAACTCTCTCAAAAATGCCACAACACTGATCTCAGACGGATTGAGCGAACTTAACCGTTATTTTTACGATCAACACCACGATGAAAGTCAAAGCAATCGCGACAATAAACTATAAGTAATGTGGGTTAATAATAAATCGTGTTGTATAACTATACTTTCATAATTCGTAGTAAATCTATTGTTTCGATGAGGAAAATATAAAATAAAAATAAAAATAAAATAAAAAAAAATAAAAATAAAAATAAAAATAAAAATAAAAATAAAAATAAAAATAAAAATAAAATAAAAATAAAAATAAAAATAAAATAAAAATAAAAATAAAAATAAAAATAAAAAAAAATAAAAATAAAAATAAAAATAAAAATAAAAAATAAAAATAAAAATAAAAATAAAATAAAAATAAAAATATAGCAATCTTGGATTGAAAAGCCAAAATCTACGTGACCACGCGGCAAGACTTGAGAAAGTGCTGGGATATAATTTGGAAAGTACGAATGGAAATAGTCAATAGTGCCGTGAAATCTATTTTGCTTGGTTTCTCGGTCTAAGTAGCGTCAAATAGTTTATCTACAAAAAGGCGCGTAAAGCCGGTAACGAGTCAGTTGGAAGAGAAACTCTTCCTCTAACGGATTCATATTACCAGACTTTGAATATTGGTAGACCCTCGGAACAATGATAACTTTGAGACACAATCAATGATCTAGCTGTCAAAACTAGTTGTCTTTGTACTGTCACCTACAGTAAAAACCCGCGAGTAAGAACCTAGTTTTCCCAAGTTAGCCTAAACAGGTTCTTATATTAATGGTACTTAGCACAAATTGAGGCTATTTAGGTTCTTAAATAGGTTCTTACTTTCTAAAGAAATAAAATACATTGTAGCTAATAGAATTTAGTGGTATTCAGCCTGTATCCTTATAATATAACATCCTTGTATAATATAACATCTGCATACACATGTAGTTCTTATTCATTAAGTATTTATAAAGAAAGTTCAGTGAAAGAAGAGGACCTAGCCCAATTGATCACATTGGTTCCCCTGGTTCGTAGTTCTTCATCTACGACTATATTATGTGTAACCATACAGATACAGTATAAACAATTCTATACAGTATTTATTTAATTTACAACTATTGGCATTGGCATTACATTGTATTGAATTGGAGTACTGTAATAAGGCACCTGTGTCTCCAAAAATGTTGATCTATCTTATTCACCCAAGTGTACACATCTTTTTATATAGATTTTAGAAAATAAGAACCTGTTTCAAATTTTTTATTAAACAGGTTCTTGTATAGAGGGGGTATAACTGGCAAATTTTAGCCTAACAGGTTCTTAAAAACTAGGTTCTTACTCGCGGGTTTTTACTGTATATTACTGTCAATAGAACAAAGCTAAATGATCACAAATTATTGAACAGTTTTTAATTTAGCACACTCGATCGATCGAATGCTGAAAATCGCAAATAAAACATTTGAGTGACAATTCATCACTGAATATTGTGGTAAGATATCTCAGTTGGCTGACGTCTGTGGCAGTACGAAACCGTTCAAAAATTAAGCAGCCATTATTGATATCGGTTTTGTGTTGGTTTCGAGAACAATTAGTTGAACGAGTGTATTCAGTTTTCAAACGCCCGTACTGAGCCAGTGACGAACTTTCACGCGGGAAAACCATATGATTACTGTTAATACTAGTCGTGTCTAATAGAAAGTGAAGTGCTGCGAGTTGAATTATTTACAGGTTGAATGTAACTATGCACATTCATTCTACATTATTCTACATTTCAGACATAGGATATGTAGTAATCTTCCTTTTCATCACGTTTAATCAAAAGCCAGTCTTGAATAGTACGTACTACACTGAAGTATATAAGGAGCTGAATATTATGCAGAATAGTATTTTACATTACCAGAAATTACGGACATCTGACGTCACGGTATTAGTTTTCAGTACGATCGACATTTCAAAATGGCCGCTCAACAACACAAAGAAATGTATGGGACTTCAAACATAATTTGAAAATTTGACATTTATACAGCTTTGAATTTTAGGTGCCGACCTCCAGATGTAAAATATAGTCTTTATAACATATTCTGTGAACATTTTTGCATCGTTTAATTCATTCTACTGGCCGCAAAATGGATCCAAAACAACAACGAATATTGACAATACGTGCCCCTTCATTCGAGCAAAAAAGGTTTTACCTGCATTACTTTCCGAGCTTTAAACTTTCGATGATTGCATGGATCCATCGGTGCCGACATCTTAAACATTGCCTCAACTCACAGTAAGTCTAAATCCGTCAAAATGATATGATTTCGATGATATAAAAGGCCGCAAACCACAAGTGAAAAAGCACTATTTCTCGGCGGCCTTGAGCAAACATCTGAGCTGTTGAATGTCCTGAAATCACCAAGAAATCACCCAAAATATAGCAATTTTCGCCGTTTGATTCGGCCATTTTACAAGAACTTAGTAGCCTGGTAGTTTTATGTGTGATACTGCTGTTCAAAGAAGGAGAAGGCTCCTAAAAGCGGGAAATTCAAACTCATAGTTCATGGATTGGGTTTCCTGTGTTTTTTTTAATAATTTCGAAGTGACAAGAGTGAGTCGTTCGTACTCTGTGCCGAGCGTAAGCAAGCTCTTCAATATTAAATCTATCAACCACAACACAAACGCTTGGTATTTCTAAACAAACTTAGAGTAGTTTGGTTTTGAAAAATTGATTTATTTTGATATAAATTCGAGGAGAATTTCGGGACTGCCAGTAGACCGCTGGTCATAATATCGCGGGAGTAAAATGTCTCACATTTCTGGTAATGAGTTCAACTGGAAACAGTCGATGTGAGGTAAAATAAAGTACTGATTTGCTGTCATCGATCGTAGAACGACCTTTGACGGCTCCCCGGTGTGTGCATTTTTCGGTACGGCCGTTCAAAATCCGTGTCAAACTTGAAGGTACAGAGGTTCATGTTGCCGATGAAAGTCACAAAAACATTCCTCATGGATGCAGATAGCGATGAGTAAGAGAAAGGAATGGTAGTGTGATTTATCGGACTTGTATTGGACTACAGTTTACCGAAAGAAATTTGGTGTTATGTCTAGTTTCGAGAGATTTACGAGCATTTGAGTGGGGCATGTGAGTTCGCTGGCGGCCATGAGTGACCTACCTATATTTTCTTACTGGTAGGGAATTTTAAACCGCCGTAACTCTCTCAATTTCAAGCGGAATGGCCTAGAAATTCCTACAGAGGTAAAGGACAACACAAGGAACAAGTACGAGGCGAATAAAGACAAACGATTTTTTATTTATTTATTCAAGTACACCAGAACAAGAAAGCCTATACATTTACTGTATTTACGCCACTGATACTGAGCTTGGGCTACCTGTGGTGTAAGTACAATGCAACCAAGGAGAACGTATTAAAGGTTATCACTTTGAGCGGCTCTCGTCACTTCCTTCGTGCTGTATTACTGAACGGAGCACGGAAAAAGCTGTTCTATTTGTTAAATATTTGCTGCGAGTGAAGCGAGTAGTGAAACTAATCTAGGGTTTCCTGTGTTGAGATGGAGTTCCTGTGGCGGATTTTCATATTGGCTGCAAATCGAGATTTGTGTAGTCCCGATGACTTTCGGAGCGGTACTTATGATCAGCGGTGGTAAGAACAACAACATCGGGCCGCTCAAAGTGATAACCTTTAATACGTTCTCCTTGGTTGCATTGTACTTACACCACAGGTAGCCCAAGCTCAGTATCAGTGGCGTAAATACAGTAAATGTATAGGCTTTCTTGTTCTGGTGTACTTGAATAAATAAATAAAAAATCGTTTGTCTTTATTCGCCTCGTACTTGTTCCTTGTGTTGTCCTTTACCTCTGTAGGAATTTCTAGGCCATTCCGCTTGAAATTGAGAGAGTTACGGCGGTTTAAAATTCCCTACCAGTAAGAAAATATAGGTAGGTCACTCATGGCCGCCAGCGAACTCACATGCCCCACTCAAATGCTCGTAAATCTCTCGAAACTAGACATAACACCAAATTTCTTTCGGTAAACTGTAGTCCAATACAAGTCCGATAAATCACACTACCATTCCTTTCTCTTACTCATCGCTATCTGCATCCATGAGGAATGTTTTTGTGACTTTCATCGGCAACATGAACCTCTGTACCTTCAAGTTTGACACGGATTTTGAACGGCCGTACCGAAAAATGCACACACCGGGGAGCCGTCAAAGGTCGTTCTACGATCGATGACAGCAAATCAGTACTTTATTTTACCTCACATCGACTGTTTCCAGTTGAACTCATTACCAGAAATGTGAGACATTTTACTCCCGCGATATTATGACCAGCGGTCTACTGGCAGTCCGAAATTCTCCTCGAATTTATATCAAAATAAATCAATTTTTCAAAACCAAACTACTCTAAGTTTGTTTAGAAATACCAAGCGTTTGTGTTGTGGTTGATAGATTTAATATTGAAGAGCTTGCTTACGCTCGGCACAGAGTACGAACGACTCACTCTTGTCACTTCGAAATTATTAAAAAAAACACAGGAAACCCAATCCATGAACTATGAGTTTGAATTTCCCGCTTTTAGGAGCCTTCTCCTTCTTTGAACAGCAGTATCACACATAAAACTACCAGGCTACTAAGTTCTTGTAAAATGGCCGAATCAAACGGCGAAAATTGCTATATTTTGGGTGATTTCTTGGTGATTTCAGGACATTCAACAGCTCAGATGTTTGCTCAAGGCCGCCGAGAAATAGTGCTTTTTCACTTGTGGTTTGCGGCCTTTTATATCATCGAAATCATATCATTTTGACGGATTTAGACTTACTGTGAGTTGAGGCAATGTTTAAGATGTCGGCACCGATGGATCCATGCAATCATCGAAAGTTTAAAGCTCGGAAAGTAATGCAGGTAAAACCTTTTTTGCTCGAATGAAGGGGCACGTATTGTCAATATTCGTTGTTGTTTTGGATCCATTTATGCAAAAATGTTCACAGAATATGTTATAAAGACTATATTTTACATCTGGAGGTCGGCACCTAAAATTCAAAGCTGTATAAATGTCAAATTTTCAAATTATGTTTGAAGTCCCATACATTTCTTTGTGTTGTTGAGCGGCCATTTTGAAATGTCGATCGTACTGAAAACTAATACCGTGACGTCAGATGTCCGTAATTTCTGGTAATGTAAAATACTATTCTGCATAATATTCAGCTCCTTATATACTTCAGTGTAGTACGTACTATTCAAGACTGGCTTTTGATTAAACGTGATGAAAAGGAAGATTACTACATATCCTATGTCTGAAATGTAGAATAATGTAGAATGAATGTGCATAGTTACATTCAACCTGTAAATAATTCAACTCGCAGCACTTCACTTTCTATTAGACACGACTAGTATTAACAGTAATCATATGGTTTTCCCGCGTGAAAGTTCGTCACTGGCTCAGTACGGGCGTTTGAAAACTGAATACACTCGTTCAACTAATTGTTCTCGAAACCAACACAAAACCGATATCAATAATGGCTGCTTAATTTTTGAACGGTTTCGTACTGCCACAGACGTCAGCCAACTGAGATATCTTACCACAATATTCAGTGATGAATTGTCACTCAAATGTTTTATTTGCGATTTTCAGCATTCGATCGATCGAGTGTGCTAAATTAAAAACTGTTCAATAATTTGTGATCATTTAGCTTTGTTCTATTGACAGTAATATACAGTAAAAACCCGCGAGTAAGAACCTAGTTTTTAAGAACCTGTTAGGCTAAAATTTGCCAGTTATACCCCCTCTATACAAGAACCTGTTTAATAAAAAATTTGAAACAGGTTCTTATTTTCTAAAATCTATATAAAAAGATGTGTACACTTGGGTGAATAAGATAGATCAACATTTTTGGAGACACAGGTGCCTTATTACAGTACTCCAATTCAATACAATGTAAATGCCAATGTTGAAAATCAAATAGAATTGTTATTGTTGTAATTACACATAAATACTGTATATATATATTGTTTATACTGTATCTCTATGGTTACACATCAGCATATGGAAGAGTCTGTAGAATGATGAACATTCGAACCAGGGGAACCATACAGTATGAAAAACATTTGGGTTACATTGTAGGTCCTCTAACAATAAATCTATGGTAGAGGTGACTGTAAGTTGGACTAGGTACAGTCTGTATTACAATACACAGTATATAATGTTATGTTATGAATAAGAACTACAAAATGTGATCAATGCTATATTTTCTTTCATGAATTTCTTTATAAATACTTAATACATGGTATGCAGATGTTATATAAGGAATACAGGCTGAATACCACTAAATTCTATTAGCTACAATGTATTTTATTTCTTTAGAAAGTAAGAACCTATTTAAGAACCTAAATAGCCTCAATTTGTGCTAAGTATCATTAATATAAGAACCTGTTTAGGCTAACTTGGGAAAACTAGGTTCTTACTCGCGGGTTTTTACTGTAGGTGACAGTACAAAGACAACTAGTTTTGACAGCTAGATCATTGATTGTGTCTCAAAGTTATCATTGTTCCGAGGGTCTACCAATATTCAAAGTCTGGTAATATGAATCCGTTAGAGGAAGAGTTTCTCTTCCAACTGACTCGTTACCGGCTTTACGCGCCTTTTTGTAGATAAACTATTTGACGCTACTTAGACCGAGAAACCAAGCAAAATAGATTTCACGGCACTATTGACTATTTCCATTCGTACTTTCCAAATTATATCCCAGCACTTTCTCAAGTCTTGCCGCGTGGTCACGTAGATTTTGGCTTTTCAATCCAAGATTGCTATATTTTTATTTTTATTTTTTTTTTTTTATTTTTATTTTTATTTTTATTTTTATTTTTATTTTTTTTTTTTTTTATTTTTATTTTTATTTTTATTTTTATTTTTATTTTTATTTTTATTTTTTTTTTTTTATTTTTATTTTTATTTTTATTTTATTTTTATTTTTTTTTATTTTTTTTTTTTTTTTTTATTTTTATTTTATTTTTCCTCATCGAAAACAATAGATTTACTACGAATTATGAAAGTATAGTTATACAACACGATTTATTATTAACCCACATTACTTATAGTTTATTGTCGCGATTGCTTTGACTTTCATCGTGGTGTTGATCGTAAAAATAACGGTTAAGTTCGCTCAATCCGTCTGAGATCAGTGTTGTGGCATTTTTGAGAGAGTTAAGTTGACGATATTTGTTTCGTTCAGTTGTCTTTTTACTCGTGTGCATGTAAACATCGTAGAAATCGTACGACCACTGCTTTGTTATCCGGCTTGGAGTAGAAGCTGTGTAATTTTGGTTTTACTTTTTAATGCCAAAACGATAACAAAATCCATCAAAGAAAAATCTGAGGTTGAGTATTTATTCAAACAATTATTCCATTCGCGCTTGTTGGATATATAGAGGTTCTCACTGTGCAAAACCTGATTAGAAGCCTGCCATAATAAGTGAGCCGTCTGCAGTTTAGTCATTCTGTTACAGGCGCCTCTTTATGAAGGGTTGTAGTAGAGAGTTTAGTTATAACTCTTTATGAAGGGTTGTAGTAGAGAGTTTAGTTATAACTCTTTATGAAGGGTTGTAGTAGAGAGTTTAGTTATAAAGCACTGCCTTTAAACTATTCAAAATGTCCAGAACGCTGAGACTCGATCAGTGAAGATAAACTAGAGAAATATCTCGTAGAGAAGTGGACTTGTTTACACGAACAGTGCGAAACGCCGCCATAACTGCTCATCGTTGTCAAGCCAAGTTAGAGTGATGACGTCACGTTTTAAGCGATAATATACTATGAAACGCAATGCATTTTGGGATATCACTGGCTTCTCCACTGGACTAGATAAAAAAAGGGGGCATGTCCCACCCACCGCCAACCAGATTAAAGTAATCCAGTCAATGATACACAGTTGTCCTGGATGTTTTAGTAGAGCGTCGGCAGAGACTCAGAGAGACTGAGAGGATCATGAATAAGCCAGTTCACGCTGTCGTCCGCCATTTTGAATTGGGACAAACGCGGCAAAATGTATAGAAATCTGAATCACTTTGATTTGCCGAATTCGTTGGATTTTTTAAACTTACCATTTTAGAAAATATGTGTTCTTTGTTATTTATGACCTATAATATGATGGGTATTGGAAGGCTACAAATCGAGAAAAAAAGATTTTTGTTTTCAAAATAAAACGTTCGGCACGTGAATATGCAAATTAGCTCGACATTTTAAGATCCATTCGTGAAAAGAAGATTGACTCGAAAAAGTTGGTTGGTCTTTAGTTGGTCTTACTTTCAGTCCAACAACTGACATGCATGCCTGCTGATTATCGAAGTATATACATTTTGAAAACAAAATCGAGCGGAGTTATGGTTACGGCAAGTCAAAGTGATCCAGATTTCTCTGATAAATTTTGCCGAGTTTGTCCCAATTCAAAATGGCGGACGACAGCGTGAACTGGCTTATTGATATCTACAAAGTTACAATCAAATAAAGAGAGCTTCGATAAAACTCGACATCACTAGCGCGGTTAGCGTTAATTGTTTGACAGCAGTTTTTATTATGTTTTTAACAAAGTAATATTTTTTACACAAATGGTTTACATCAACTACCGACGTTTCCTTAACGTTTTGCCGGGGGTTTTTAAATACTAAACAAGCTGCCAAAAGATATTTGAAGATAATTCTACTGCTCATAAAGTTACTGCTTTCATTGTCAGCGATAGTCACTTTTATGTCAACTAACAAAAACACTACGCCAACCCGTTTCCGTTGTAGCAGTTTTCGGGGTTTGATGGAAAATGAGATTTTTGCGCCTATGTAAATAGAGATAATCTACAAATCTGAATAAAGTAAAGTTTTATTAAAAAAGTAAAACAAAAAGGTATGTTGATGTTATTCATTGTGGCTTAAATTGCACTATAGGATAGACATGTTATTCAAGCAAAATCAACACACAACTACATCAAAGACAAGACAATATTAAAGATAAAAGGATATTAAAACTGAATGTGCAGATAGCAAATGTTGAAGCCAGGACATCCGGAAAACATCTATAAAAATAAGAAATCTAGTGCAATGTTCTAGAAGGAGAATTAATAGTGTTTCTTGCTCATCTGATGACGACAAATCATTATGTTTGGATGCAAAAGCGCTTGAAAGCCTACTTAATAAAGTACCCAGAGCTTGATCTATGTCTCTATTAAGACTGCGAGGATTAAAGCAACGAATAAGGCTGCTGACAGTCAGTTGAAAACGTCAAAGCTATGAGTTCGTTAGCACTGAACAACCTCTGGAATACATCACACTCCTTTGGTAAGTTTTAATTGTAAAACACCATATTTCTTATTAAGTAAAAGGTTTTACGTTAAATGAACTGAGTTGAATTAAGTTGTTCAATTCACTGATCAGTTCGGCTAGTTTTTCAGTAAGCGACTGAACGACAATACAGAACAAATAGTGTACAGCCATCTGTTGCAAACTCACATCTAAAGCTTTTATCAAAACGGTGGGTAAATTTAACAATAAACATGCTTATCAAGAGAAGCTACCGCTACATGCTTATAAAGAGAAGCTACCGCTACATTCTTTTCCTTGTTATTGTTCTTATAAGTTGTAACGAAATCAGTCATGGCAGAATGAAAAGACATATTCACGGCAATTAATCTATCGCAAATTCATCCAATCGTTTCTATCATCGTTTGTGCGCCTATTTATTCATTATTCCTTTCTTATTCATCCATTCGTTTCTATCATCGTTTGTGCGCCTATTTATTCATTATTCCTTTCTTATTCATTCATTCGTTTCTACCATCGTTTGTGCGCCTATTTATTCATTATTCCTTTCTTATTCATCCATTCGTTTCTATCATCGTTTGTGCGCCTATTTATTCATTATTCCTTTCTTATTCATCCATTCGTTTCTATCATCGTTTGTGCGCCTATTTATTCATTATTCCTTTCTTATTCATTCATTCGTTTCTACCATCGTTTGTGCGCCTATTTATTCATTATTCCTTTCTTATTCATCCATTCGTTTCTATCATCGTTTGTGCGCCTATTTATTCATTATTCCTTTCTTATTCATTCATTCGTTTCTACCATCGTTTGTGCGCCTATTTATTCATTATTCCTTTCTTATTCATCCATTCGTTTCTACCATCGTTTGTGCGCCTATTTATTCATTATTCCTTTCTTATTCATCCATTCGTTTCTATCATCGTTTGTGCGCCTATTTATTCATTATTCCTTTCTTATTCATTCATTTCTATTCTACCATCGTTTGTGCGCCTATTTATTCATTATTCCTTTCTTATTCATCCATTCGTTTCTATCATCGTTTGTGCGCCTATTTATTCATTATTCCTTTCTTATTCATCCATTCGTTTCTACCATCGTTTGTGCGCCTATTTATTCATTATTCCTTTCTTATTCATCCATTCACCCATCAGTTTATTGACACATTATTTCATGTTATGTTGTTCATTCAGACATTCACCCACTTCTATCCACTGATTAGGTCTGTCTGTCTTATATAATAACCTAACAGTATGAACTTCTATAAACAAACTGTCTCACCTCACGCGATGTAAAACATCTGTTTTTAGAAGGATGAATTCTAACAGGATCTCTCGATTAATTGTCACCAATTAACAACAAAATTAGCCATTAGTAGGAAGCCGGACAAAGTCCACTTTCGAGGGGCAAATAATTATTGCTTTGATGATCACTGGAGGCTATGTAAATTATCTGTATTGATCACCTGTTGGTATATCATCTATGTGCCCTTACATGCAGTACTAGTGGAACAGAGAATTCGTTGCTCCACTGAGTCGCTCGATAGGATCATCGATACGTCGTGGATGCTGTAAGTCTTTATTACATGCAAGTTTATATTAAGACAGACATAGAACCATTCAGTAAACTGCTGCCATGACAACACTATTGGCCAAGATCCACCTTAGTGAAAAGTCTCAATAGAAAATAATAGAAGATGAAGGAGATAGTGTAAATAATACCGACAACACTAAATATAAGAAACGGTTTGCTGTTCATTTGAATCTGACGATGGTATAGTTAACGTTTGCTGTTGTTGTCGATATTATTTACACAATCAAACTAGTTTATTAAACAAAAAACAATATTCAATGACGCATCGAAAGAATGCCAAGATAAAGGTAAATCAAATTCCGTGATAACCATCCAACTACCTGATGGCATAGTGGTAAGTAAAGGGATTAGCAATGGAGTGTTCCGGGGTTCGAATCCCCGCCGTATCGAGTTTATGAAATTATTACATGCGTTTTTTAAGCAGTTAAAAATCATGCATTCCAAGTTTTAAGAAAAATAACATGTTCCTTGTGTCTAGGTTTAATTTGAAATAGTATTTCTAAACCTCATTAATAATTCATGAGCAATTGATCCAACCAGGTTGGTTGAATCGGTCACATGCATGGATCTGTATACCCCGATACAGACACTGATGAATAAAACATCAGTGCTGTATCAGTGATACAACACTAATGTTTTATTCATCAGTTCTATATCAGTGATATAGAACTGACACAGGTCATGCAAAGGTCTCATTTACTCGTATCATTGACCTTTGCATAGCACCGACAGCAATATCATTACGAATATCATTACGGCTTCCTATTTACAAATACAAAAGCTCTTTCCAATGTGGGATGACTTTAGGTGTATCCTGCGCATGACAGTGACGTCAAAAGTACCTCTACAAGAAAGTTCTGTAATTTGCTTGTGTTATTTGCTTAGATTTCGTGTAATGCTGTTTTAAATCAAGGTAAATTGGGATGGAGGTTTAGATGCCATTTACAGCATTCGCGTCCGTGTTGTATCGGAGATATATTATTAATTGGTAATCATACGATTTCTCGTTCAATTTGGAATAATTTGCACTCGTGTTTTTCAAAGATCGACCTACGGGCTCGTGCAATTTTGATACTCTTTGAAAAACGCACTCGTGCAAATTATTTCCAAATTGAACACGAAACCGTATGATTACCTCTGCTTATATTTTGCAAAAGGACAACGTTTTCGAAAACAGGTGTATAACTTAAATGTTCAGGTGAACACGTTAAAAATTGTGAAGTTACATTCTCATACTCATTAATTATTCATGAGATAACCAGCCAATCAAATGCGCAGAATAATGCCACGTGATGTAACTGGAAAGTACGGAAAGTACTGGCGAGAGTAACTGGAAATTTTTCCAGTAACTGGAAATCTTTTTCTCCAGTTCCTGGAAAAATTTATAGTTACTCTCCCCAGTACTTATCATGAGGGACGATTAGAATTAATCGTCTCTCATGACTGTACATGAGTTCTTATCCCTCATTTAGAATATAGTCATACTCACTCGACCAATCAGCGCCCAGCATTTGTGCGCTCTATATCTCATAAAGTAACTAATATAGCTTTAACAATGGATTCATTAGTATTCTCTATATAGAGAATACTAATAAAGCTTTTTGTTTTCTTTTGTTACAAAGCCTTATTAGTATTCTCTATATAGGGAATACTAATGACTAACTTAGAGAATACCTGACTAGCTGAGTGCAAATATTATATCCGTAAAATAGTTATCTAACTAAATAGTACTAATATATATAGCACCAAATGCTTTATTATTGTTGTCTACTTAGTAGTACAATGTTAATTAGTACTAAATGTTACCGCTTAAATTTCACGGATATAATATTTGCACTCTAAATGAATAACGTGTACTAAACTATATACAAAAAATATTATAATACAATCTTAGTTTAATCTTCAAATACTATTCAAATATTAAATCATAATCCAATAAATCGACAGTTATTTGGATTCGTAGCAGCTACAAATGTAGCTATAGATTTATACACGAAAAATGGTACAGAAATACAGATTATAACTTTACTAAACACTAAAGAAACGTAGCGAGTCACTTACTCTTCCAAATGAAATCACAAATGAGTTTCTCCATGTTCTACAAGAAGTGTAGATGTACGGATATTCATCAGTCATCCAAGTTCTCCGTATGATTATTGCGATATAGTTAGCCCAATCTTTCAATATATTAATGTCCACATCGTGCTTGAGTTTTCTTTGGTGTCCATTAATATTTCTCTCGTTTTTCAATTTCGTCCGTTCTAACTGGCTTGAGGAAACTTTGAGATTGCTGCTCTTCATTTCCACAACAAATACCGGTAATTTCTAGCGTTGCAAGCTTGTATTAAGCCTCAAGCTTCGGATATTCATCTTCACCGGCTCCAAGTTACACACAACTGAACAGCTTTGCATAAGCGTATTTGCATTTGAAATCAGTATTCCTTTGGGAAAGCAACAGACATGCAGCCAAAGAATACTCTCGTGAGTATGACTATATTCTAAAACGGTTAGAGAATAACGCGAGTGCTTTATGGAATTTAGAGCGCCTCGCATTGATAGAAGGGCCACTCGGCGCGTGCACTCGCGTTATTCTCTAACACCCTTACATAACAATCATCGGGACCTTGGACAGAGTAGAGGCAACTTAACTAACTTAACTAACTTAAGAAAGCCAACGCCTTGTACAATTTTCAAAAGGAACTTAAATAAATATCTTAGAAAACAACATTTTAAGAATACAGATTTGTAAATACTTTTAGTCTCAGAACTTTTAGATCGAGTATTTTATATATATGATTGTTTTATTGTTTTATATTAATCCATTTTTACATTGTATTTTATAATTATTTTATTTTCATTCTATTGTATATTATTTGAGGACCTCCCTGAAACCACATTATGTGATGGGCGCTTCCTCCTTAAAGATTAAATATTATTATTATTATTATTATTATTAATACCACTCTGTCCGAATTAGAAGTATGAGAAGTCGTTCCTTCGCCTCGGACTGGAAACCCCGTCCAGTCCTCATTCTCGGCTTTGAAACATTACGTCATCACCGTTAAATGTAATAACGACAGTACTAGGTAATAACTAACCGTATATGTAATAACTGACCCCACTGTAAATGTAATAACCAAATGTAATCGCTAATACATACAGGCATTACAGTGCGTGTACGACATTTAGACTTAGGACTAAAATTGTCTTTGACTTATACCTTGGAACATGGACTGCGGACTTTGTATTATGACTTCTGATTTGAAACTTGGACTTTGGACTTTGGACTTTGGACTTTGAAATCCAGACTTTGGACTTGGAACATGGATTTCAGATTTTTTATGTTTAATCCTAATTCAGTTGTCGCATCAGCACAGATGCCGACGTTGACAAAATGCAAGGATCAACGACAATTTTTCGACAAACTTCAGATTAGCGAAAACTCCAACTCACAACAACGTTGCTCACTACCCATTAAAGTGCAAAGCCTTTTAACAGAGGGGGACTAGGACCTACAATGACTGCCATTATTACTTGGCACGATCTGCTTTTAGAGGAAATCTTCCACATTATTTATTAACTTGATGAATGAAGAGCTAGCTACTTGTAGATATGTTATGAATAAATCATTTTTATTATTCAATTGTTACAGACGTCGAACCTCCGGTTGCGACCACCGGCTCGTAAGCGACCACCGGCTCGTAAGCGACCAGTTTTTAGATGGGCATTGGCACATTGGGTAAATCTGAAGTTACTCGTATGTTAATGAAGCAAATTTAGACCCCTATGGTCTGAATTAATAATTAGTTATACATTATATACTTTATTGATAGTTAAGGCCATAATTATAGTAATAGTTTTTATAGTATTTTATAGTAATTTTATTAGTTTGAGGTGTATTTATACTTTTACTTGCTACCCTCGTTAAATAAAGTCCTTACCTTACCTTACCTTACCTTACCTTACCTTACCTTACCTTACCTTACCTTACCTTACCTTACCTTACCTTACCTTACCTTACCTTACCTTACCTTACCTTACCTTACCTTACCTTACCTTACCTTACCTTACCTTACCTTACCTTACCTTACCTTACCTTACCTTACCTTACCTTACCTTACCTTACCTTACCTTACCTTACCTTACCTTACCTTACCTTACCTTACCTTACCTTACCTTACCTTACCTTACCTTACCTTACCTTACCTTACCTTACCTTACCTTACCTTACCTTACCTTACCTTACCTTACCTTACCTTACCTTACCTTACCTTACCTTACCTGAGTTTCTCGTAAGCGACCACTTCCGGCGTAAGTCTTGGCATTGACATTGGGAGGTTCGACTGTATTTGCAAAAAGCCTAGTAATTGGCGAACCCCCTCCCTCCCAAAGTCCAAAGTCCACATTTACAAATTCTGCGTGCAACTTATCTGAGTCAAAATTTCACAGTAAAAAGTACATTTACGGTTAAAAGTTATTACATTTCGGTTAAAAGTTATTACATTTACGGTTAAAAGTTATTACATTTACGGTTAAAAGTTATTACATTTACGGTTGGTATTACATTTTAAAATATAACTTTTGAACATAAACTTCAAGTCAGAGACAACACCTATATTCATGTTATGTACGTACACGCGGTACAGGCCATATTGTAGCAACAAGAATCGCTCTGTTTTGTGAGTATAAATACGGCTATTGTAAGCTAACTGTTCCTTGATATTTTCAGTCGTTAACTTGAGAAAATATTTGTAGCTACAGAACTCACAGAACGGTTAGTATGTGATTGAGAATGCTTAGAAGTTAGATTTAGCTTTCTTCGTTATTGTGGACAAAAGTGGACGATTCGTCGTTTTTTGGTGTGTTTGACTTTGACAGCTCAATGCAAAAAAAATAAGAAAATAAGAAAAACTGTAATTTTATGGCTTTTGTTGAACATGTATTTATTAAATAAAACAAGATTTTAAAGAGCAGAAGAAATACATTCAAAAACTCATGCATAATTAATGAGCAATTCGTCCAATCAGAAGGATGAAATCCATCACGTGCATGTACCTTTATACCTGGTAATGCACTGCTTATTAGTATTCTTTATATAAAGAATACTAATAAGGGAAGGTCTCATATTGGTGTCGTATTATTGACCTTCCAGTTCCTAAAAATGGCATGAATTATTAATGAATTAATGAATTAGAGAATATTGTTTATTGACCGAATTCACAATGGCTGCTTCTAATTTGCATAAAAGCCAAAACATATCATTTTGTAAATATTTGATATGATAGAATGTGATTATCTAAATACTATGTGTGTGTTTTGAAACCAAATAATAAATCCTTGAGAAGATAGGAACATTTGAAATTGTGAAATTGCACCTAATTAAAACGAGGCTGTTGAGGACCTACTTGAAAAATACATACAAAACTCTCTATTTATGATCTGTCATAACTCCGATGATATTTTGTCTACAGCAAAGAAGCTTTCCAAGAATGTTTATTCTTAGATGACAGTGATCATTTGTACCAGAAACGTATCACATCGCCAAACTAAAAAACGCCATTATGAATTCGGCGTATACAGCTAGAACTAGACTGAAATAACTGTCCGCCGAAGTCGACTTCTTATTCGAGGCAAATGCTGATCAATGCGTGTCAGTGATATAACGGCTGCAAAATAAACTGAAACTCCGTCCAGATATGAAGAATGCTTAGACAATATGTGTTCGTTTAGTCAATTAAACACATAAATTGAGAAACGTTTTTCAATAAAACCATTAGCAAAGCTGCCAATAGTAGAGCGTGTGCGCTAATCACACAAATGGGACGATATGTCTACCTGTTTGGACTACACGTTGAGCCAGGAATATGATCTGTTTATTTCTATATCAGTGTATTCTATCTGGTCATTAGACAATATGAATTGAAAGGGCAAAACATTGAGACAAAGATCGAGGCTTATTGCAGCACAAAAACAAACTGAAGACTACTAAATATACTTGGCACGTTAAATAGCCATAATTAGTTGATATTGGGATAGGAACAAGAGTTAATAAGGAGATAATAATGTGTTAGTTTTGAAATTATGTGAGTTGTTTGAACATATTTATACTCTTTGATATTTACAATTATAATGACAACATACAATCTGCTGAGGACGGAAATAAATCTGTCTCCACAATCATCTTATGGGCATTCTCTATTGAAGCTACTCTCTTGGAAAAACACAGAAACATCTAAAGATTGGACCAGTCTTATTGTTTTGCATCAAATACAGCAAGGTATTATGTAGCGCCGGTCAGTACTATGCTATTTGGAAAATCATTCAGCCAACTACATGTAGATGTTTCGAGCCTACTAAATGTATTGCAATAATTGATAGAAAGAAGTGACCAATAGATACTCACTACAGCACTTTAGTAAAGTATAGTTATGATACTGTTTGTCTGGCCCCAGTTGCACGAAAGGTGAATAGTGCTATCCAGGCACTGGCTGTCCTATCCAACGGATAAAATTTATTGGATGTTTCTTGGTGCTACAGTCTGCATTGTATTCTTGGTTAGGTTTCTTTGTATGGGCCTGGGCCCGGTTGTTCGAAAGGCGATTAGTGCTAATCCTGGATTAGCGTCAGTAGTTTTCTTAAGATTTAATCCTGGATTAGCGCTAATCGCCTTTCGAACAACCGGGCCCTGATGTTCAACATAGTAACATAGGTGTTTATTACTTAGCGGCACATACTGACAACCCATGTAAGTATTTTTGGTTTATTCTCTCTTTTCTGTGTTTCGAAGTGTGGCGGCTAAATGGGATGCCTCAAAAGGACCTCATTAACATTAAACAATAGAGCGATGCAGTAATAGTCCCTTTTTGCGTTCTCAGATCCCGTTGTAAAACCGCTTACTTATTGCCAACAGACGCATTTGTACGGATTATCCTCGAGTCAGTGTAAATTATTCACAAATATCAACAAGAACACGAAAAAATGTTGCCATGAAACAATAGAAACATTTTTGAATTGCACGGACTGTTTTCTGAATTGAGGCTAAGCCTGTACAAATGCGTCTTTTCAGTCAAGGACAGCGGTCACCTCTAAACAACGCGAAACTGGAGTATTACATTCGTTTGGTCGGCCAAGGGTGGTTTGAGTTATGGAAACTAGCCTTTACCGTTTCGTTTCGAAGTTTATTATCGATTCCATAAAAGGTTGCAAGGTTGATTGACATGCACCTCTAATTATCCTCAGCCAGGGTAGTCCAATCAGTAGTATACGATCGCCTAATCTCAGTGATCATATGGAAAAAAATATTTTTTTCCGGCGATCGCAGAAATCGTAAGCGATCGGAATGTAGCCCACAATTCCTTGCTAGCGACGGAAACAAATCCCAGAATGCACTGTCTTCGTCGAATTAAAGCGAGCAGTAGAAAATAGTAAGTTTGAAGCACGAGTCGCTCGTTTTCTACCAGCATTTTGAATCACATTTTGCAGGCTATTTTGTGTTGTAAATAGAAACCAACCACCGATCGGCTGGTAGGGGTGATCGTCATATTGTTTTGGGTTTAGAATCGGTGGTCCGGTATTTTTTAGGTCAAGCGAAATCCATTTTTTCAAAAGAGATGGTATTTTTTAGAGTATGAAACTTGGAACAAGAGCATTCCGTCTTGAATAGCGATATCCTGGGGAGCGATCTGATGGTATTTTTAGGGTGATTTTTAGACCATGAGGTATTTTAGGGTGGGTAATTGTTCACGGTGTGGTATTTTTTTAGGGTATTTTTCGAGGTTTTCCGACGGTCATCCCTACACTTTTTACCCGAAGAATAGGGATTAAAACAAGTGTTATCAATTGCAACCCTGTTAGTTATGATTGTTGACGCCTAAACATTTCATCGTCTGTGCCTTAGGCGAGCAAGACAACTGGTGCTACTAGGGAACTATAACCGTGACTTCCTAGCTCGTCTTCTACGGTGAGTACAACAGCTTCACACACATCCTCGGGATGTCGTTTGTTACTCGCTCCCAAATAAATACCCCTGGGAACGAAGTCTGTTGGAACTTGTTCTGGAAGTCAAACTTCAATATGGCGGCTGTTTCATACAAACCAGAATATACTTGATACCGATTGGTCGACCTTCCTTGATCGACCAATCAGAAACGAGAGTAATTTTGACTTCCGGCTGATGTTCCAACAGACTTCGTTCGAAGGGGTATTTCACTGGGAGCGATTAACGAGCGACAGAATACACGGTCATTTCAGACCGACCTCACCGACTACGCGACTAGACCGAACGGGAGTATGGGTAGAAATCACTGAAGCGGTTTTTAATCTGCATATCTGATTAGCCATGCCTCGAATTTACAGCGAAGACCTACGCTGCATGGCGAGTGGTTTGGGTGATTTAGTGGTCTTTCAACGACTGAACATTGTCACAGCACGGAACGTCCTTGACCGAAAATGAGTCATAGCGACTCTTATTTTCCTTGCGTAAAACACGAAGGCATACACTCATTCGAGTATTACTCTCCATTATGATAATGAGAAAATAAATTTCCAGAGCGATTAATTTCTTGATTCAGTGATTTCTACCCATATTCCCGTTCGGTCTAGTCGCGTAGTCGTGAGGCTGGTCAGCGCACAGGCAGCCCAACCATTGCTTTTGAGGCTACTAAATAATTCAATCAAATGATATTTGCGTCTTTTTATGGGTTTCCTGTGGTAGAGCGCGCGCGCAATATGTATTATGTCGGGCTCCCTGTGTTGAGTAATGTCCTATGTTGGGCTTCTCGTCCCACAGTACATGTGTATATTGAAACAAGGTATGAAACTGATGGCGTATCATGGCCTGATGTGCGGCGCACGCAGCTGGTGCACTTTTTCCGTGAAACATTCGGATTTTACCTTCCGAAGCCGCCGTACACTACAGGCCCGTGGGGGGTACCCAGGGTAAAGTAACTGAAGTTTTTCAAAATGGTGGGACATCTAAAGAGAAGTTCGTATAACAAAGGCTGATTTTTTCGGTGTAAGCGTTTGGATTCTATTCCTTATCCATGGTAAGTTTAGAAGTTTACAATTCTTGTCAACTTTAAGTAACTTTAGAAGGAATTGGACGATTTTAAGGTAGCCTTTACATTTTGAATGGTGGAGATTTGCATGTTGGACTCGACACACGAAAGTTTTGTTGAAAAGTAAAGCTCAACTAAAAGTATTTTTGTCAAGGTTTATACGTAGCATTTTCTCTAATGTTCTCTTGCCTATTCTTGGTCAGAAGCGCTGCTTAATAATCCTCAGCAAATTATTTTTGATAAGTTATGACTGAGCTATTTCACTTATGTAGTTGTCAGTGATCAAAATGCACTTCTCAACCGACTGAGTGATGGTACTTCACCTCCATTGTTAAAAAACAGTTTAACTATCTTATCTAGAAAATGTTTGACGTATATGTTTTTTACTTTCTTATAGTTGTTCTTAAAACATAAGGGAACGCCAACACAGCATAAACCATCTAAAGCAAAAATATAGACGAACTCAATTCAATTCACTGTGACATCGAAGGCCGACATGAATGGAGATGGACTCGTGAAGCTGCCGTGAACTGAAAATTAACAGTTCTTCATTATAGTGTCATTGAAATAACACAACTCATCTGACTCATTTAGCAAATGACTATCACTGAGAGAAACAAAGAGTAATTAAGTGGGTGTATCTGTAAAACACGCCCATCATTTTTACGATCAAAAATGAATTTCTCTTATACTCCTGTATTTTGAAGGCCTGACATAAGGAATCACTAATATCGATTTGGTTTCTTTGAAAATAATTCAAATATTTTTTCAGATGCGCTGCTCATGGCAATTTCGAAGTCCAGCAGACTGTAAAATGGCAAGATTTTGCAACTGCCGCATAAAGCTAATTCGAGATTAAATGCAATAATTTTTTGCATGGGTGTGTAGCTATATCCTTCTAGTTTCTTCGGTAATTTGGTTTTAAGAAATTGCATCTCATATTGTAACGGAATCAGGAAGAATATGGACCCTCATGCACGCGTTGTATTCATAAACCCAAACCACCCCAATTTTGAGGGCTTTTTTCAAAATCGTGGCACCTGATTCAAACTGTTTCACTATGTGTGGATAAAGTACTAATGTTTATCAATACAAAACGCCAATAAAATCTTTCTGCATAGCATTTTTGAAAAAAAATCGTATGCGTTCAAACTTTGGAAAAATGCCCAAATCCAACTTCTGTCAGATTTCGATTGTTCGAACTAACAACAAAACTAAATACCTGAATAGGCTTAACCAGAGCTTGGTAGTCATAGTAAGTCCTTCTGAATCGTCTATAACGTGTAGAATAATTGCTTGACCTCCAAGATTAGGGAATCAAGTGGGTATTGTACGTATAAATTGATATTCAACGATCAGTCCAGATCGTAACAGTGTTTTCATGGCTTCTGATGTTCTTGTAAATTCCATTGTGTGCGAATCTTCAGTGCAAAGAGGCGTCTACAGAGTTTTACATTTATCAAACAGCAATCGAGAATGGAGCTAAAGAATTCAAACAATCGAGTGAGGAAACAACTCAGTTTCAATTCTTAGCCGGGTTCCGTGTTTACAATGAGATCATTCGTTCCCAGTCCCCCTCTCCTTTAGTACCAGTGAGGGTGGTAGAGGGTCATTTCGCTATAAAATATATAAAAAGTCTGGCTATCGTTTTCGTTTTAAAATTCAACTCTAATTAAGAATATGTTCAGTGTCTTGTATATGAATATATATATAATTTTTCTATATTTATGTACTCGTGAGATAGTTTATCATCATTTAGGATCATTTTTAGCCGATGGTAGGTGTTTAGAAGTGGCTGGAGTACAAGGTGTAGTGGTTGCTCAGTCTAACAAAGGCAAAATAAATGCAAATGGAAACCAAATGAAACTTTGATTTAACAAAATCGACTTTAAATTTAGAGGCAGATCTAGGGTAGGGTAGGGTAGGGTAGGGTAGGGTAGGGTAGGGTAGGGTAGGGTAGGGGGTAGGGTAGGGTAGGGTAGGGTAGGGTAGGGTAGGGTAGGGTAGGGTAGGGTAGGGTAGGGTAGGGTAGGTAGGGTAGGGTAGGGTAGGGTAGGGTAGGGGGTAGGGTAGGGTAGGGTAGGGTAGGGTAGGGTAGGGTAGGGTAGGGTAGGGTAGGGTAGGGTAGGGGGTAGGGTAGGGTAGGGTAGGGTAGGGTAGGGTAGGGTAGGGTAGGTAGGGTAGGTAGGGTAGGGTAGGGTAGGGTAGGGTAGGGTAGGGTAGGGTAGGGTAGGGTAGGGTAGGGTAGGGTAGGGTAGGGTAGGGTAGGGTAGGGTAGGGACTTTTTTCATCTGACCGGTGTTCAGTGAGCCAAATAAAATGTTTTGTTTTCTGTTCAATCGCAGACTTTCACGGTTGAATGTGAGTCTCTCAACCAGCATTCATCAGTTCAATACTTTCATGGTTGATTATATTGTTTTTGTGCGCAATGACGTCACATTACAATTGTTCTAACGCTGCACCCACTCTTGAAGAACATCCTAGCTGAATTCGTCTTTGCTTTTGATCCACAGATGACAATAATATATAGCGATTTTTATACTTGTATTTCTTATTTTATTTTACATTTTATTTTCAAAAATCATTTAAATCCGAGCAGCTCTACTTAATTATACATGTACAGTCAACTCTCACCTTGCGGACACCCCCGTATTATGGACAGTTCGCTATTACGAGGATCGGAGACCCAGGGGAGGGACCACTCCTAAAATTGGACGAAATGGACAACCCATTCAAAAGGCGGGCACAACAGATATTTTAGGATCGGCATGGAAAATGTTCAGGCACTTCTGCAAACCTTGATTCCTCGTCTCTAATGTGGGTTATCTCTTCTTCTTACTCTTCGTCTTTTTCTCGCTCAGCCATCTTTCTATGTTTCTTTATACATGAGGTACAAATTGCTAGGCAAACTATAAACTACGAAAGTCCCTAGCCTACCCTACCCTAGCCTACCCAAGCTTACCCTACCCAACCCAAACCTACCCCACCCTACCAAACCTTACCCTACTCTATCCTACCCTACTCTATCCTACCCTACTCTATCCTACCCTACCCTATCTTACCCTACCCTACCCTATGCTACCCTACCGTACTATACCCAACCCTACCCTATCCTGCCCTACCCCACCCTACCCAACCTTACCCTACCCTATGCTACCCTACCCTCTCCTACCCTACCCTACCCCTTACCTTACCTTACCCTACCCTACCCTACCCTACCCTACTCTACCCTACCCTACACTATCCTACCCTACTCTATCCTACCCTACCCTATCTTACCCTACCCTATGCTACCCTACCGTACTATACCCAACCCTACCCTATCATGCCCTACCCCACCCTACCCAACCTTACCCTACCCTGAAAAACTGAATTTATGGTCATAGGCTCCCGGCAGAAGTTGTTAGCTGAAGGGGACTATGATATTGTTGCAAATATCGAAAACACCAAAATCAAGAGAGTCGACCACACCAAATCCCTTGGTCTCATTATAGATGATCGGCTCTCTTGGAGTAAACACATTCACGAAATATGTAAGAAAATTGCTTCGGCTATAGGTGCACTTAAACGACTAAGACCCTTTGTCACTCAGGCGGTCGCTATCCTGATCTATAAAGCACTAATTTTACCACACTTTGATTATTGCAGTGCAGTATGGGATGGACTAAGCGGCCATCTGAGTGACAAAATTCAAAAACTGCAAAATCGTGCGGCAAGGGCTATCATGAGGGCAAACTATGACACCAGCTCTAGCGTTCTTCTTGAAGAATTATGCTGGGACACTCTGTCTGTTCGCCGGAAAAAAACAAAAAGTAACGCTTATGTTTAAGTCCATCCATGAATTAGCCCCACAATACTTACAAGACCTCTTTACTCTTCGCCACACCAATTATAATTTACGAAATTCTGATATTAAACTCGCACTGCCCAAGCCACGCACTAACTACCTTAAAGTATCAGGTTAATCAGCTCGCTTGGTCAATTCACTGAGAGAAATTAACGGAATTTTATGTATTATTTACAATATGAGTGGCAATGTTGTATCTTATTTACAATCTCGAGCCGAAGGCGAGAGATTGTAAATAAGATACAACATTGTCACGAATATTGTAAATTACTTATGATATTGTTTAATCATTGTTTGAACCAGGTAGGCGTTTCAACCAGAATTGTAGTCAATATCTGATTGAGATGAAAATAATATAATAATTAAATAACTGTTCTTTTAGCATTCAATTCTCATTCCGATTGCTTGACCGCACTGAACAATGAAGGCAGTTTCGTATTATATTAAGATATCGATTGTTTAATATATGTTTTATTCCTTTTCATACTTGGTAGTTTTTGAATAGAGTTGATTGCTCATTAAGACATAACAAAGAACAAATACGGCAAATATGTAATATGCCTGCTTTTTCATTTAGAATACATTTACACTTTTGTTTGGTTTTCAAAGGGCGCTTTAATTGTGAATGCGAACGGAGTTTTGATTCTTTTCAATCAAATCAAGAACAGTTCTCACTGAGGAAGGTCATAGAGCTAAGACGGGCATCAGTTTGAGACGATGGCTGACAAATTTCGTAAACTGCCAAAAGTCCATCACTAGAGAGTCAGTTGTTGAGTGAATGTGCCCAAACCACAGGTAGCCCAAGCTCAGTATCAGTGGCGTAAATACAGTAAATGTATAGGCTTTCTTGTTCTGGTGTACTTGAATAAATAAATAAAAAATCGTTTGCCTTTATTCGCCTCGTACTTGTTCCTTGTATTGTCATTTACCTCTGTAGGAATTTCTAGGCCATTCTGCTTGAAATTGAGAGAGTTACGGCGGTTTAAAAAAAAATGTCCCTACCAGTAAGAAAATATAGAAGGTAGGTCACTCATAGCCGCCAGCGAACTCACATGGTCCCACTCAAATGCTCGTAAATCTCTCGAAACTAGACATAACGCCAAATTTCTTTCGGTAAACTGTAGTCCAATGCAAGTCCGATAAATTACACTACCATTCCCTTCTCTTACTCATCGCTATCTGCATCCAAGAGGAAGGTTTTTTGTGACTTTCATCGGCAACATGAACCTCTGTACCTTCAAGTCTGACACGGATTTTGAAGGCCGCTACAAAAATGCACACACCGGGGAGGGACAGAAGTACAATACAATACAATAGTTTATTTCAACACGTGTCGTCCAGGAGCGTGAAGCTCGTTCAAAATACGAACGTGCAGAAGAAAAGATTTTGTTATAATCTCTGACAAAGGGGGATATGGTTGCAATCCTCACGGGAAGGTACGGAAATGTTATTCAAAGTGTCAAATGTACCTCTGTCCCTCCCCGGTGTGTGCATTTTTGTAGCGGCCTTCAAAATCCGTGTCAGACTTGAAGGTACAGAGGTTCATGTTGCCGATGAAAGCCACAAAAAAACTTTCCTCTTGGATGCAGATAGCGATGAGTAAGAGAAAGGAATGGTAGTGTGATTTTATCGGACTTGCATTGGACTACAGCTTACCGAAAGAAATTTGGCGTTATGTCTAGTTTCGAGAGATTTACGAGCATTTGAGTGGGACCATGTGAGTTCGCTGGCGGCCATGAGTGACCTACCTTCTATATTTTCTTACTGGTAGGGAATTTTTTTTAAACCGCCGTAACTCTCTCAATTTCAAGCGGAATGGCCTAGAAATTCCTACATAGGTAAAGGACAACACAATGAACAAGTACGAGGCGAATAAAGGCAAACGAATTTTTTATTTATTTATTCAAGTACACCAGAACAAGGAAAGCCTATACATTTACTGTATTTACGCCACTGATACTGAGCTTGGGCTACCTGTGCCCAAACTAGCACCGAAGTGGAGTGTAAAGATTTCTGAAGTCTGGCAGATGTCTCGTAAAAACAAGGTAGCAAGGAAACGGAGTCTATTGACTTTCTTTTGACACATAAATTCCGTATGGAAAGTTCTAGTTCGACTAACATTACTTTACCATCTTCTAGTTCGAGGTTCTTGAAAATAATAATGTAGCAAGTAACGCAATATTTAGCGAGAACTGTGCGAAGTCCTTCATTTGAAGTAATCTCGTGTCTTTCAAAGTTTTGTTATAATTTATTTGAGATTGTGAAAGAATTTGCCGTACAAAGCTAGAAATCCAATGATTGTATCATTAATAAAGTAATAGAGGAAGAGAGTTACATTAAAGAAACTGCGGAACAAAAATCTAACGAGTATTTTTCTTAATTAGCTTTTAGG
>JAUJYZ010001096.1:45980-125522 GCA_033675265.1 Actinostola sp. cb2023 | reverse complement strand
GACACACGTGCTGCGAGAAAATGAGATAGAAACCCCTTATCTGTTTATCGTAGAATTGAAGTATATGATTCGACGAGCGCAAACCACTTTTGTCTATGCGTTAATTTGACATACACCGTGCAGTGATATTCATGAGCGTGATTCTCTTGGGCTTTTGTCTTCCACGGAATCCCGTGAGCGTATAACGTGTAAAAACATCAGCTGTACTATTTACGGCAATGGGCAGTGTTCTTTGCAGCTTATGTACATTCTCTGAGGGCGAAGTGTCTTTACCTCCGAAATTCGCTGACACCACGCGCCTAGTTAGGACGCTTCCACATCTACACCATCATGACAGAGAGTTGCGTCTCTCGTGGTTGACCGACTTGTTTTGTTCTGAATCTTCATCAACAGGAACCGGGACCAATAACGGGTGTCCCAGATGACCCCACGTGGGTCGAGTGGTGGTTCTCCAATTGACCTGGCCCAGCTTGCTGTGGCTTTGTTCGTCGACCGCCCAATGAATTCGAAATCTGGGACACCAAGACTCGAGAAAAATGAGCGTTTAGCTTAAACACGAACCATAAGCGGAACAGCGGAAGTGACCAGTATGTTACGAAACTGATGAATGGCATGAGTGCCAAGGCGCAAAGCCCGCTGTTCGAAAGTATCACACAAAAATTGCCTACAATGAGGGATTACCGCTGACTACTTTTATGCGATGTCGAAAGTTGTCCAGCAAATGACCAGTCTTAGCAAAGACCTTGGCGCTGCCTGGCCAGGAATGCAATATGAGACACGACAAACTGCAGCGAACGAAATCGAAACAGGGACAGCACGTTGCTATGTAATGGACCGCTGTGGTTTCGTGGATTTTGTTGTATACTATCGTGATATCAAACTTCGGCCGTCTTCGAAAAGAGCGGATACGTCAATCACTTGGTGAAGACTACTCTGAGACAACCGTTATCTGAGAACAAAACCAGCGCTGGACTCTACAATTCCTTTAGTCAAGCAATGTCGGGTGCTTGATTCCTCTACTGGTTGTGTTCATTCAGCCCTGTTTCCCCTGAACAACCATGGTTACCGTATCGCCCGACTAGTGTAATACTAAGGCGAGCTACATTGCTATACTTCTGCTGAGCAGCAGTTTACCGTGATTAAAAAACAGAATCAGTTCTTGGTTAGGTAGGAATGTAGAGGCACGGGTAGAAACCTGACACTGGTGTAAGTAGAGAATGATACACCCTTGTCAAGCCAGAGAGAGCCGGAGAAACTATATCAGAAACACTTAATTTGATTCATTAAACGACAAGATGCGGCGGTTATACAATGATCTCTGTTCCAGTGACAAGTGGCAGCTAAAAGAAAGTTTAGTACGTCCTCAAGAAACGAGTTCGCGACTACTGGGAAGTATTAAATTTTTCATTGAATCACTTAGACAGTGTTCCACGCTGAGGTTCACCTAATCAACCCAAACATCAACACGGCTTCGCTCCATACAGTATCATCTTTGTGTTTAGTTTTCATTGAATTATTTTATTTCTATGTTTTAGCCTAAACCCGTGTTTGGGTGAAGGACTTTTCTCACTTATTGTCAGCCTTAGGATTGATTGGTCCTGACAGTTGTCTTCAATGCAGAGCTTTTATGTCTGAACGAAAAATTGACGATACTTGCGATCGCACGAAAACTGTACAAAGAAATGTAGGAGCTGAATGTTGGGAGTGAGGTAGATGACGGCACGGACTCCTCTAAAGCAATTCATTAAAAATATAGTACTTGTCCCTCCGTGGAATATCGAAAAAATATTTTAACTAGTGATTATAGCCTGAAGAATTATTACAACGAAGTTTCAGCTAAATTAAATTTCGAAAGATTTTCAGATGGCCCCCTTAATGTACACACTTCAAAGCAAGACTTCAACAATATTTCGGTTGCCCGAAAAAATAATATGTCTACGAACAGATCAAACGAAATATCGTGTTGACGCCGGTACAAACAATAGCGTTGGGCGGTGAAAAGCGAAATATCGGGTTCCAGTCCAAGCCGAAAAATATCGTTTAACGCTCAAGCAACGCGGAAGTGTAGGTGCCGATATGTTGTGTTCAGCCGGATGATATTCGCACCGATATATCACCCGAACACTAGCGTGAAAGAACCTTTGGGCTGTGACTACAGTCTGGTAGGTGGAGGATGCCTCATGTCAACGCGTTAGTCATATATGGGTATCTAATCTCACCCTACTGAGAGAAGCAAGTGAGGGTTGTGCAGCGAAGGTGACAATTACAGTAGAAGAAGCCAACACCTGTATGATGTCAACGTGTCAACGCGCTTGACGACTCCAGCAACACTGTATGCTGGTCAAACGCCCCACGTCACAACGTTGTTTAATAACCATGTTATGGAGCTAACGCAATATAATAACAAGATTGACATAGTTAGGGATCGAGGGCATAATCCCTCGCAGAGGTGATGGAGGGAGACACTATAAAAGTGTTGGCTGCATGCCTGTTCATATATTTTAGGGAGTAAATCTTAGTTTCGTAGCTGCCTTAGGCTTAGTCCAAACCTTTAGAACCAGGAACCACCATTAGGGTTACATGTTTTTAGTATACATGTTCTTTTGTTAGTGGGAAGTAGTTACTAATAATAAGTTACAGTATGATTCGTGCCAAACTCTGGGGTTCGGCTTATCTGCAAGTGCAGTATAAACCAGTACAAACACAATACACTAACATTATTTAATACACAATTGAAGCTAAAGCTGAAGCCATGGTGCGGGTCGTGTACAAACAATGAAAAATAGAAAATTAAGAATAGGTATATAGGAAAGTTCAAAATGCTACATATAAATAATTACTAGAAATACTAATTAAATACTAATTAAACTATAATTAAATTTCGTACTCAAAATAACTATTTTAACATTAAAAAATAAAAAAACAAATCAAACAAAGAAATACCTATACAATTTACAAACCTTGAATAAAATTTATAAGACTAAAATCGAGTTACAATGCATTGCTGAGGTGATGTCGAAACTAAAATCAAATATACAGAGCTTTGGATTCTTGCCATGTAAATCACACACACTTTTTGGCAGTGCATTATAGGTGTCATTTAATTCTCCGGTAATAGATTGTTTCCAGTGTTATAGCGCCCTGTGGGGCCAATGAGAGTTTTCATATAATAGGTGTTGAAACGTGGAGTACATTTAAACTTCACTCGACATATAGCAGTTGATACCTTCATTATATCCTGAAGATATCTTGAACATTTCAGGTTGGGTGTAATCTATTATATATCTTGCTACGTTAAAGTGGCTAGCTAGCGCTGTACCATATTATAAAGAGAGACCACATAGAGCCCAAGGCCAGAACCAATACTTGAATAGAACAGTCCCCAGTTGTATGAAAGGTTGAGTAGCATGAGTTGGATAAATCCTATCCAGTGATAACCAAGATAAGCAGCATCAAACTTATCACTTTCTTACAACTGGGGCAGGAATAGGAATGCTAGTCAGAACTACATTCCTGTACATGGAAGAAACACTGCGATTTTGTCCAATCCTTGAAAAACTTTGAAAAACCAAAGTCTTGAACAACAGCCCCCCCACCAAACATGGCGCTGATCATAAGTACGGGATGTCATCTGAATAAACATGCAATAATTGGAGAATGTAGCTAGCAGGCAACATGGAAAACCAGGGAGTCCAACTTGAAAATGCAGAACATATGTCCATGCTCGCCTCTCTACATCACACACACACTATTATCATGGTATTATTCAGTAGACAATTTGTAGTTTTTAGAGAGTGTAGCTGATGATGCGAGTAAATAGAACAAACACAACTTGAGGCATTCCTGTCGTCCCTGTGCCAAACATCGGCTTATCTGTATTGCATCCATAACAAGCACATGATGCCGTAAGTTACAAATATATATACAGACTGGTAATATACAATGTACATTATTTATCCCCAAAATAAGCTTACTTGCCAGTAAACACATGCAGTGTATCGTACGGATAAGCTGCAAGATACTGGTCACCAGGACGCACGTTTAACAATTCAGAATTGTGGAAAGAAACAGAAGTTCACTTGTTAATAATTACCCTCAGGTTAAACTGTCCTAACATTAGGAAAGTAGAGAACTACTAAAACTGTAATAAATTAATAAAAAAAATAATAATTATTAAATAAACACAAAGGTGTGTTTGGATGTTCTCGATACACGGACAAGAACAATCATCAACTATACTGGCAGCCGCTCTAAATAAGTTGCTATTTCACACATGATCGTAATTGTCATGCTACATTAACATGGATATGTACCTGTCGTGACATATAGACTAGTTGTCATAGTACTATTAAATAGTATAGAATAAATATACATTTAAAAAAAAAACTCTATTAATGATTGGCATAGAGAGGAGCAGTAGCAGGAAAGTAAAAATTTGCACTGCCAGATGCAAATTACCATTTAATATGACACTGCAGTGCAAAAAACTTGTTTTATTCATTGAATCTTATACAATTGGATAATCATAGAGTATCTCAGTTCAATTTGGAATAATTTGCATATCGTGTGTTTATCAAGAGCTCAAATATAGCACACTCGCCCTACGGGCATAGTGCAATTTTGATACTCTTTGAAAAACACACTTGTTAAAAAGTTATTTCCAGAATGTGAACTCGAAACCGCTCTCGTTAGCTTGCCGCTATGATTAACCTCTACTAAAAGAGGATCATTTATTATAGTCAAGCTCAACCTATTACTGGTAGGTAGATTTCTTATTTCAGATATGGCACTGTGGTCAGTGTTTTAGAATATCTCCATATCAACTGTATACAGACAAGGTCACGATGGAGCCTTGCAGACTACTCCTTACAACAGGAACAACTTTCCCAGCATTAGAAAGAGTGTTTTGGTAGGGTGCTTATTCTTTGCTATAACAGTGCTGTAGCTAATATATATGTGTGTGATCTTCAATATGGATATCGGACAATGTGTTTGTGAACGGACTTGGTACTATCACTGTTTTGAACTTGGTAGCAAATTTGTTTTGAACTGGTAACAATTTCGGTTTTGAACTGGTACAATCTGGCAATTATTCTTAAAAGGGATTTTATTTGGGGCACTCATTAAAAATTAGCGGGACTTGGATTTTTGTTAGGGGGTTCTCAAAGGGAACTAGCGACTTCTCGGCACCCCCCCTCCTTTCATGTCTCTCTTACCTCCCCTCCTGTTCCTTTGTCCGTCTGCCTACATTAATTCGTCTATCTGAGCTATTTACGCTATTAACAATTTTTTTCAAGTTTTGTCTTACCTCTCTGGGACCTCGAGACTCCGAACGTGTAGAACAGCGTTTTGGACCCAGCGCATTAACACCAACTATGCCATCGAGGATTTCTTTCTCACGGATGTCCGGGCCCAATTGCATCACATTTACATTTTATTAATGTATCATTTTCGTATCTAGGTCATATGTTCATTTAAATTCACACCAAGCACGCTAGATCAAAACGTGGACTTGTCAACTATGGCGGATTCACGAACCATGGAGGTTGAGTCATGAGGATTATCTAACGAGAAATAACAAACCGAAACAGGAAACAAAAGTAAAAATCGCTTCGTGATTTCGTCTGAAGACAAATTTTGTGAAAGGCAAAGAACATTCCTAACAACCGTCAGAAGCAGGTACCTGTCTTGTTCTATAGTGGTTGCCTGGTCAATTCACGGAGACGGGCACGTCATGTGAGGTTGAGAGTTTTTCAGCCGGTCTCGCATCCCGTCCCTTCGCTGTGCGAGAATTTTTACGCCGGTACTCCGGGTTTTTCCTCCTCTGGTAACAAAAACTAACTAGTGAGTACAGAAAATAAATGTAGAAAAGAAGAGAGTGTGAGAGTCTTGGTGTACACGATACATAGAAATGTATAGTAGAGGTGCAGGTGAGACGTCTCTGTCCACGCCACTAAGCCATACTGATATAACACGTTGACACTGTTAAACCATGATATTTATGTATTTATTTTAAGTAGCTGTATTTACATCAACGCTTGCCTTGTATTGCTATTAGTAGAACGAAGTAGGTTGTATTCACTGTCAACGTGTCAACACGTCCCTGTCTTGATCTGCTAGTAGAACGCGAAGCAGCCTTGTATTGCATGTCACACGTACTCGAAGCGTACATATGTAACTGTCTGCTCTCTTAGTAGAAACGACCAGCAGATTGTATCATTCCTACCAAGTCTACCCCAATAACTAACCTAAACCTATAAACCCCAAGGCGTACTTGATTACTATATATAGCAATAAATTACAAGGTCTTCCCCTTATCCAGAAAAACCCTAAACCTTAAACCCCAAGGATGTCCTTCATGTTTATATAAAATTAACAAAGGTCATTCCCTATCCATAACCCTAAACCTAACCCCAAGGTACTTCATGATTAATAATAAAAATACAAAGAGTGCTTCCCGCATCCACTAATCCCCAAAACTAAACCCCAAAAGGTACTAACACTTGTACATGGCGTGTATTTCCCTACCATGCTCAATTATGCACATATCAAAACCGAGTATCAAAAACAAATTGCGGTACCAGTTCAAAAACAAATTGTAAACAGTTTCAAACAAATCATAGTACCAGTTATCAAAAACAAATATGCTACCAGCCTTCAAACCAATTGTACAGCAGGTGTCAAAACAAGATAGTAACTGCGTACACCCCCCCCTACCCCCTCAACCAAATTGAGACTACCAGAATCCAAATTGAACTACATGCATACAACAGATACTACTAGAAGAACACCTCCATCCCATCTTCAATGAGTAGTGGTTCCAATAAGAGACGTCATACTTGAGGAGCGCCCATGTCAAGATGAAAGATGTAAAAACCAAATGTATGTGTAGTGTTCCATATAAGAGACGTCGATACATTGAAGGCATAGTCCAAGATGAAAGGCACTGTGTACATGTTCCAAATACAGGAGACGTCTCATACTTGAAGGCACATGTCAAGATGAAAGCACTGAACTGCTAGTGACTCTCAATAGAGAGATCAGTCATTACTTGACGGCATGTCCAAGATGGAACAGCACTGTCTCAGGGTGCTTCCAATAAGAGGACGTTCCCCATTACTTGAAGGGCATGTCAAGATGAAAGTACTGTGTATGTGTTCCAATAAGAGACGTCATACTTGAAGCGCATGTCATGATCAAAGATTAAGAAACAAAATAACTGATGACTAGTGCTTCCAATAAGAACGACGTATATACTTGAAGGCAATGTCAAGATGTTAAAGCTACTGTGTTAACTGGCTGTAACACACGCAGACCCAACAAGGCTATATTAATATTGACATTATTAATGCTTGGATGTATGCGCTGGATATTATTTACGACCATTTAGTACAGCATGTATTTTGGTCAGAGATTCGTAGGCCGTGAGACAAAATACAAAAGACAAGCCGCGACGGGATTAGGTTATTGCTGCGACCTGTTGCTCCATGCGCTTACAGTAGCTGCCTGCACTATGCTGAACCTGCCTGCCTAGCTACGTGCATGGCCCTCAGTTGTCTTAGGCAGCATGTATATGCACCAACCTTCCATTCACCCCCAAACAAACTCTTTCAGGTTGTAAAACTTTGAAACATTATAATTGAAATCCTATCAGACTTTTTTCATATGTTAAGTCCTAAATGCAGAGTATGAATTCAAGCAATCTGAACAGTACCAACCAGATACTACTGTTTACTGTAGCGGAAAGGGAGGTGATCTATTGATCTATTAGTTATTAGCATGAACACCGACCATACAGTTGTATATATGCATATTAATGTGCTGTAACGTAATTACATCGGTTATCTACGTTGCTTTCAACTAAGTCTTGTGATTAGGTAAGAACTGTTACAGAGTGCCCGATGTGTAAATTGTGCGTCTAGGACTATTCTTGCAATAAGCGAAGATATCAATGTAGGCCCACTTACACTATAAGGACGGTCACGTCGCACCCAACCCCCTTTAATTAGGACAGCCAAGTGTCATTCCGAACTCAAAGAAATGGAAAAGAGCAGCTCGGACAATTAGTTAAAAGGGCGAAGTTATTAGATCATAATCGGTGATGACACAGGAGAAATGACATTAAAAATTAAAATCACAACATTTTTTATGGTTACATGAAATTTGAAGCCAAAGTTAATCCTCTAGCCAGAATACCTCTTAAACTGATCCGCTAAGCATTTCTACTGCCCATAGCCAGTGGGCCAGCTGGTAATCTTGTTTAAGCTTAGCCACACGAATATAAACAGAGTTGAACTTGATACTATTAGCGAACTGCCCTGGAGGTCAGTGTTGTTCACGTTGGCAAGGCTGCATGTCGGGCCACGTGATAATTGCACAGGGAACGTGCGATGACCTGTCTGTGCACATGTTAGCAGCGTGATGCCCAGGTGCGAGTGTCAGTCGACGGAGCATCCACCGCCATCGCGAGAGTCGTGCATGGGTTCAGCAGTTTCGACTACATGATTCATTCATGCTAGAATTTTCGCTCATTCAGCTATTCGGCTATTTGCACAGCCTTTCTGCCTATTTCTCACTTATTTTCATCACCCTCACAGCCCTCTACGACTCACCAGGCTAAAGTATATATTTCTAGCGTAAGTATTCTATTCGCACTGATCGGGATCTGGTCAGTGTGCACAGTGTGATCAGTTGAGCGTTTTGATTAGGCGTTGGCCATGGTTACTGCAGTCAAGTCTAGCCAGGCACCCTCACCAACGGACCAATCACCTATGCCAAGCCTCATCTATTAAAAGCCAATTAAAAACAAACGAGCCCTCTCCCCCAGCCAGAAGCGACTGACGAACGAGTTGTATTATAGAATTAATGCCCCAATTACAGAAATGGAAGTTCATGAACATGAAGAACAGCATCGTTGCAAATTAGCATAAAACTGTCGCAAGAGGTTGATGCTGATTTGCAGACAGATTCACTGGCACGGAATTATAAGCTTTTGAAATTGTGTTGTCCCTCCAAAATCTTTACAGGTCCCCGATGTTATGGGTTTGGAATGGATCATTATTCGACCCAAGAGATATGAATTTTTGCAAATTTGAAAAATCCGCCATTTTGTTTGCACTAAAAATAGCACAAAATGCAAAAGGAATTTCAAATTTCAAAAATTCCATATCTTTGGATAATTGGAAGAAACAATATTCGGAGATATTAATTATCAGTTATTCTTATAATATTACATAAGTTCTTTCGCAAATGCCACCTGATTAATTTATAGTGTGAGTGATTTGAATTTCAAAATTCGTTAGCCCGCATGTCTGGAGCGTAATTTCCCACTGCCAAAAATCATAAAAATCAAAAATCAAAGAGAGAATTATAAACTATTGACTATGCCTTGACACTATGCTGTCACGGCTGAGCATAGTCTGTATTTTGATTTGATTGGATTAAAACTGCCACTAGACCCAGCTATACAAACGTTTGTCGATTTAGCCATTACTTTATTTGACCACCAGTGATGCGGAAAAATAGGAATATTTAGATCGCCCTCTAAGCGTAGTCAATATTAAGCCGAAGCTTCACCAAAACTTTCCCAGACACTAGCTCAGGTTTGATACTGGCGCTCTCCTCAGAAAGATGATGCCCATTTATTGCTAGTTTCTATATTAATCAAGTAGTTTTACGGTACTCAGCCGTACGCCCAGTCCCTGCCCGTCGTTATGGTTTAATGGCATAAATTGGTGATGAGGTTAACTAAGATTTTGTTTGGGAATGCAAGATCTAGAGCTTGCAATCCAGCACATTTTCCTTATGAATCCTATACCATTTGTGATTTTATTTTAATGCCATTTATCCTGTGTCGGACATTGCCTGAGCTGACGCTCCACCTTTTTACTAATTTCCAGCTGCTCTTTTCTTTTCTGAAGAGTTCATTTTGACGCTGCTGTTCGATTTAGGGGGAGGGGCATGGGGGTCAAAAAAAACAAGTGCAAAACTCTGAAATGTGAGCCCGGATGTGCAAGCCCCTTAGATAAGCGTACGTTGCTTCCTGGGGCAAACGTTAAGTCACAAATATGTTTAACTAAATAAAAAAAAGTGACAAACTTACATCCCCTATTGTCTGTTTTACACACAAGATATACATACTAGTTAAGGCCCACTTAATATGTACTCACTTGCAAAATGTCAGAGTGACCATATATATTTGTTTTTCGTTTTGTTTCTAAGACAAGATTCAGTAACAGATGCATTCATTAAAATGAGTACAGGCCACTTGCGGTATACCTCGGGTGGTCTACGTGTAATGCAATTCGTGACTGTTCCATTGTTCTTTCTTATTTTTTAATTAGTTATATTTAGATTTCAGAAAGATCCAAAGTTTGATCCTTGGGATTGTACCCTCATTCATGTGGGTGTTGAACACTGCAGCAGACCTCCTTAAACCAACTGTGGACCATGACTGTTTATTGCCTGTGTCATACATGGTCTGGACGCTACATGATGGAAACTACAGTGTATCATAAGAGCTGTGGACTATCACTGCTACTACATCACTGCTACTATCACTCGCTACTATCACTGCTACTATCACTGCTAATATCACTGCTACTATCACTGCTACTATCACTGCTACTATCACTGCCTACTATCACTGCCTAACCTATCACCTACTAACCATCACTTGCTACTATCACGGCTACTATCACTGGCTACTATCACTATAAAGGTAAACTATCACTGCTACTAGATCACTGCTACATATCACTGCAATGCTACTATCACTGCCTACCATCACTGCTACAGATCACTGCTACTAATACAGATCACTGCCGACTATCACTAGCTACTATCACTGCTAACTATCACTCGCTACTATCACTGCTCTACCATCACTGCTACTATGAACTGCTACCATCACTGCCTACGCATCACTGCTACTATACACCTGCTTACTATCACTGCTACACATCACTGCTACTATGACTCGCTTACCATCACTGCCGTACTCAATGACTGATATATCACTGCTACTATGACTGCCTACCATCACGCTACTATCACTGCTACCATCACTGTTAACGCTATCACTGCTACTATATCACTGCTACTAATCACTGAAAGCTACTATCACTGAGCTACTATCACTGCTACCCATCACTGCTACTATCACATGCTACTAATCACTGATACTATCACTGCTCCTATCACTGAGCCTACTATCATGAGGCTATTATCACTGCTACTATTCACTGCCTACTATCACTGCTACTATCACTGCCCTACTATCACTGCTACTATCACTGCTACTATCACTGCTACACTACATCACTGTACTATCACTGCTACTATCACATAACTACCATCACTGCTACTATCACTGACTACTATCACTGCTACTATCACTGGTACTAATCACTGCTACTAGATCACTGCTACTATCACTGCTACTATCACTGCTACCATCACTGCTACTAAAGCATCATGCTACTAGATCCACTGCTACTATCACTCGCTCACTATCACTGCTACTATCACTGCCTCTCCACTACTATCACTCGCTACTATCACTGCTACCATCACTGCTACTTATGACTGCTACCATCACTGCTACTAATCACTGCTCCTACTATCACTGTCTACTATGACTGCTACCATCACTGCTACTATCACTGCTACCATCACTGCTACTATCACTGCCCTACTATCACTGCTACTATCACTGCTACTATCACTGAGTACGATCACTGAGCATACTATCACTGTACTATCACTGCTACTATCACATAGCTACTATCACTGCTACTATCACTGCTACTATCACTGAGCTACTATCACTGACTCACATACTATCACGAGACTACTACATCACTGAGCTACTATCACTGCTAACTATCACTGGCTACTATCACTGACGCTACTATCACTGAGCTACTATCACTCCCTACTATCACTGCTACTAATCACTGCTTACTATCACTGACACTCTTATAGAGATGCATACTATCACTAAGCACCTACTACACTGCTACTATCGACTGCAATAACTATCACTGCCTAATATCCACTGCTCATCAATCACTGCCTACTGTATCAACTGCTACATATCACTGATACTATCACTGACTACTATCACCTGCATGCTACTAGATCACTGCTACTATCATATGCTAAACTCATCAACTGACGCTACCATCACACTGCTACTAGATCACTGCTACTAGATCACCTACCGACTATCACGGCTACTATCCTGCTACTATCACTTCGCTACTATCACTGCTTACTGTATCACTGCTACTATCACTGCCTACTATCACTCGTACCATCACTGCCTACTATCGCACTATGCCTTTTAACCATATGACTCTGCTTACCATCACTGCCCTACTATCACTGCCTACCATCACTGCCCTCACCACCCAATATCACTGCTACTAATCACTCGCATCACTATCACTGCTTATAGTTCACTGCTACTATCACTGCACCTACTATCACATGCTAACCATCACATAGCCCTACTAATCACTGCTACTATCACTAGCTACCTATCACTCGCCCTACCATCACTGCTACTATCACTCGCCCCTTACCATCACATTCCGCTACTATACACTCGCTAACATATCACTAGACTACTATCACTCGCTACTATCACTGGCCTACCATCACTGCTACCATCACTGCCTACTATCACTGCTCTCACTAATCACTAAGTTACATCACTGCTACTAGATCACTGCCTACTAGAATCCACATAAGCCTATACTATCACTGCCCCTATATCACTTGCATACATACACTGCCTACTCATCACTGCTACTATACAATGACCTACTATCACTAAAGCTACCATCATGCCTACTATGGACTAGCTATCTATGAATACCGCTACAATCACTGCACTATCACTGCTACCATCACTGACTACGATCACTGCTACTATCACTGCTACTATCACTGCCTACTATCTACATTAGCCCCCTATATCACTGGCTAACGCATCACTGCCTCACTAATCACTGCTATACTATCACTGCTACTATCACTAAGCACTACCATCACTGCTACTATCTACTAGCTAAATAATTCACTGCTACTATACACTGTAACTATCCACTAGCCCTACCATCACTGCTACGTATCACTGCTTACCATTCACTGCTACTAAGATCACTGCTACTATCACTGACTACATATCACTGTACATCACTCAGACTACTATCTCACTACTACTATGACTGCCTACATACGACTGCTACCATCACATGCCTACTAATCACTGCTACCACCACTGCGCTACTAATCACTGCTACTATCACATCCGCCATACTATCAACTGCTATATCACTAGACCTACCATCATCTGGCCTACTATCACCTGCCTCAAACTCATCACTTAAAGCCTACCTATCAATGACACGTACTATCACTTCTCTACTATACTGATACTATCGCACTGCTACTATCACTGCTACCATCACTGGCTTCACTATCACTGCTACTATCATGCCTACTGACACTGCTCACCATCACTGCTACTAATCCCTAAGCCTAACTATACAACTGCTACATATCACTGTACTATCACTAGACCTACTATCACTGCTACTATCCACATGCTACCATACACTGCCTACTAATCACTACGCATAACTATCACTGACTACCATTCACTGCTAGCTATCACTTGCCTAAATATCACTGCTACTACACTGCCTACCATCACTGCTACCTATCACTGCTACGTATACACGTGATCACTATATACTACGCTACCTATCACTGCTACTATCACTGCACTACTAATTCACTGCCTACTAGCACACTGCTAATAATCTACTGCCATAACTAATTCACTGCTCACTATCACTGCTACTATCTACTAGCTACCATCACTGCTACTCAAAATATCACTTGCCCTACCATAACACTGCCTCCTACTATGGCACTGCTCACCTATCAATTGACGTACTATCACTGCTACTACACTGCCTACTATCCAACTGCTACTCATCACTCGCCTACCTAATCACTGATACTATCACTTGCCCTACCATCTCTGCCTCACCATCACTAGCTAACATACTACGCTACCATCACTGCCTACTATCACTGCCTACTATCACTGACCTACTATCCCCCCCCCTCCCACTTGCTACTTATCACTACTACCATTCATGCCTCACAACCATCACTGACGTACCATCACTGCCCCTACTATCACTCCAAAATGCATACTAATCACTGTCTACTATCGACTTCCTACCTACCTAATCACTGCCTAATATTACTCGCTACTTATCAATGCTAACTATACACCGCTTACATTATAACTGCTACTATCACTGCCCGGTTTTACTACTATCACTCAGACCCCCTCACTCATCATGCAGCTACTATCCAATGACTACATCACTCGCTCACTTCACTGCCCTAACTATCACTGCTACTAAATCACCTGCTACTACCATAGTAGATCCTAGCTACTATCACTGCCCTTACTATCACATGCTACCATCACTACGCTACTCTCACTGCCTAATATCACTGCCCTACTACTCACTGCTATTACTATGCTCCCTTCCTTGTTGTACATGTGTAAACTATTCTGCGCAGCTTTCTCCATTATACCCCCTTACACCACATGCTACTTTGTACTTCAGCCCACCAGCTAGACTTATAATCAGAGCGGTATCATAATGCATAGATAACTCTGCCAATGGTACCTTGTGCCATCATGTCCAAGACAGTCAGGAGTACATGTTATTAGTGAAGACAAGAATGCGTCCCTAGCATAATAAGGAGGTTTGTGGATTCTAAAGATTGGTCATGTGGTAAGCCTGTACAAAAGCCTATATCCTCAGTGGACATCATGATTGCCCAAGGTTCCCTGTCATATCAAGGTCTACCCGACAGTATTTCAGAACACATAATTTGCCTAGTTACAACTAGCTTAGTCATAATATAACATCTTCGTGCCTTCATTGATATTGTTGTCTACAGCGCATGAATGATCCACCAAGTCCCAAGCAACGCTTTGCAACAATGTGTCTGCCCTGTGGCAAAGAGACTAAGCTATGAGACATGTAGCCATTCCAACAGTGGCAATGTAACAACAAGCTATATGGAAACCATAATAGTAATTCAAAGAAGGATTATTGCTATTTTCAACATCGGCGTAATATAACCGCTACAAAGCGCAAAAACAAGCCGCTTTTGACAACAGCTATTTGTGCACTTTTCGATTTTTGCTTTAGGCCATATAACCACTCGTATTTATTTTAACTAAGCCCACAAAAACTATTAAAAATCTTAAGTAAATTGTCTGTTTAAAGCTGTTTTAAGCGTGTGTACAAGCCATTTTCCATGCTTTGAGTGTCAAATTTGAGAGTAATTCAGGAATGAAAACATGAGCAATTATAATAAGTAAATATCACAGATCTAGCCAATGCTGGATTAGCCAGTTTTCAAATCAAATTTTCACATTTACGGCTACAAAAACCATCACAATATAGCTATGAAGTCTTTAGCTTAAAACAGTTTTAGCCTTGTACAAAGCCGATATTCTCCCATGTATATGCGTTTTTGGCACTCAATTACGCAGGCTCGATTAAAAAATCTCTCCTAGCTCTATAATAAGGGTTGTTAATTACAAATCCAGTCTGTAAAACTTGCCTTACATTTAATCTACGTATTAGCATGCTGCGCAGATAAATGTCAAATACTGTGATTTACACAGAGTGCAGCATCGATATCGAATGAAGTGAATTCAACTAAATTGCGGCGTAGATACGTAACCGTAAACTATCTAACTAAATGTTACTTGCTTTGACGGTAAAATAATGATCATGAATGAAAATAGAAAACATGGAAAATGCTCAATACTCATGGTAGCGTAAAACATGTTAATAGCTGTCCTCGTACCTGATTAAAGCTTCGACACTGTCTTCCTCAGAAAATCGACTGTCTTTTGTAGCTACATGCCAACACGTACCTTGATCAAAACCATTTATCTACCTCATATAATCAACCATTTTACCCTAACTATTTCACTCCAGACTCAGCAAATGAGGAAAGCCATATAATATAAAGAGCCCAGATGTGCCCTACTGTCACAGTCCATATATAACTCTTGTTATATACATGTTATTGTGCTAGCTTGGCTAACAACAAGCTATGTATAGCGTTCCGTCTTAATTATTATGACATTCTGTTCCTACACAAATGTGCTATGCTCATAGAAGAATTTATATCATAAAACATGTATTGACGTATAAGCCCAGTGGTGACGTCGTATAGTCGTGTGGGCTATTCATGTTTTAATATTTAGGTCATGAAGGTTCTAGTACATCTGGTAACAATGTAAGGTGTGTTTGTCACAAGCAATGGGCGAAAGAACATGTCCATGTCGGAAAATCCCAGCCTAAGTACGAATGCACTAATCATTACTATTAGAAGCACATGATAAGTTTTATGTCAGAATGATCATTATAATAAGCATCCTCATTGTATTGTCATAGGAACATAATTCTACTACCGTCTGCCTGCTCTACTGACCCTCTTCACATTGTAGAGTCTGCGCCTCTACCTTCGTACCAGCGGATGCTCCCTACTTGCCCTGGCGCGGACACTTGCCCAGGGTACAGCGTAGCGGGAATAGCAGCCGTCATAAACTGCCACACAAAGGTAGCCACATAGGACCTTGTGCGCGCAATTGTCGTTCAGTATTTTACACTAGACGACTGCTAGCGTAGTGCGGTTTTTTTTCCTGGTAAACGAAGAGAACATGTCAATGTGCCATGCGACTACTTGTAGTCGAATCAAAGTACCACATGAGGCAGTAGATACAGAGACATCAATGTAAAAGGAAGCAGCCTGAGTCTGTTATTCATATTGTAACTTTCTCTATGTCCTTCTCCTTCTTTTTTCTAACCACAATTGTCGTTCCTTGGTTAATCTCATGCATGAAGATATTTTTGTTTGGGGTGTGTGTTGTAGATGCCTAAAACATTTGGACATACTTTATATTCATCATCATCATCATATTCATGTAGTTGTTTAATAAACGAGCAGCGAGTAGTCGCAGAGGCTGGTTTTCAAGACACGATAACACATGCATACTGCAAGTTTATAGCGTTTTTTTTTTTTTTTTTTTCCGACAGCCACTTCAAAAACCAATCTTTCCAAAATAATACATTTTCCGATGATTTCAGCAAAAAACAGCAAGCGAAAACACAAACATAGCAGTATCGTGTGCTCATCTAACGACCTCACACCATGCGCACCGATACTACTAATACTCTAAAAAGATATTCTTTATATAAAGAAATACTAACAAGCAGGCTATCTACCGAGAGTACTAAGCTATAATGCCATGATGGTGGATTTCATCCCTTCTGATTGCCGACGAATTGTTCTGAATTATGCATGGTTTTGCATAGTCCCATATTGTTTTTTTTTTTTTTTTCTTTTTAAAAAAATGTAGTGTCCACCCCTGAATACATTGTTAGTGATACACCTCATCCCACAAGTAGAGAATATGATTCAATGTTCATTGTATTATAATTGGGTTATTCACTCTTCTCTACGGCGCTAACTGAATTTTTCAAGCATCAGCAAAATGTTTCTTTCTAGTCCTGCCAATCGCCATACAGCCTTAATGCATCAGAAAGAGATTTGCTCTCGAATAGAAAATTTCATGGAAAAGTTCGCATCGTGCTGATAGGATAAAATCTCAAATAAGTATTCAGCGGATGAAATTTATAGACTTTAGTATGGGATTTTGCCCTTTCATGCGTTGCAAAAGCCTATGTTTTGATCGTTTTTTCAGAATTTTAATATAATAATAATAATAATAAGTAATGGTAATAGAACTGAGTGGAGCTGCAATTTAGGTCTGCAAATCGTCCAGACAGGTGATTACAAAATGCAACGGCATTGAATTCCTGGCCCTCTCCTGCCGGAAATTAGGGAGAGCTGATTCCATCTCACCTACGAGTGCCCCAATTGTTATCACGAGATATGATTTCAGACCAAAATTGCAAGACCACGAAGTTCAATACCTATTAATCAATATTCATTTTCGAAATCTTTTCAAATTACCTCCACACGTTATATTTAGGGTGGTAAGTGTGCCAATAATAAGAATAATTTTGATGACACTAAAATACAACTACTTTCATACTAAATTAACAAATTACTTATTTAATGAGCATCGTTATGAATTTATAAAAATTAGGCTTTCATTTTTCTTTGCGAAAATATAAAATAAAAAAATTGCGGCGCTATAGGAAAACTAAACTTATTTTTGCCGTGCCAACTATAATGATCCAAAAATAGGTTAAATGCAATTAAGAGCATTTAATAAGCACCATTTTTAGCCCCAATCAGATTAGCAGGATTACATAAGTGATTTCAAAAATCGAATAGATTTATAAGTGTTATTCTTTTATAGTGCGCTAAGTCCTAGGCTCATAAAGGCCATTATTGCACGCTTTATTACAAGCTAATATGCACCTATCAATGTTAACCCAGAGACGGGCAGGGGAGGCAGCCCGGCCTATGGCGGGATTTTGAAGGGGACGGGATTGATTTTTTAAAGAAATCTTTAACAGTCAAATCTCCTCCTCCCCAGGGGCTCCCTAAAAGCGACAAGCGTCAAAATCTAAGGTGGTCAAAAAAATGCCAATACCCACGAGCCAAAATAGTCTCCTCATTTGGCGAAGATATAGTTTTATATAAAACCCATTGTTAGTTTTGAAAAAATACAACTGAAAAACAGATCATCAAAACCCAAACCTTCAGTATTCAGGATCCACACATATGGACCAAGATTGCAGTATGTTCAAAGCCACATCAGCTTCACTTATCTTCTACTTGTCAAAAGTACTGTCATGATCACGCTTCAAGGCGATTTTGTTGTAAATTCACGCGTCACGGACCAAAAATGTCTGAAACTCACGAATCACGAGCGACAGCCAAAATTTTGGAAGTTTAGATCTTAAACATTCACGTTTCACACAGAGCATAACAGGGTGTAAATCACGAATCACAGTCCGGTCAAAAGGGATAAGATCACGCATCACGTTGAAACATAAATTCACGCATCATGCTCGAATTTAATGAATTTTCACGATTTACGCTCCATTTTTTGGTCAAGTCACGTGTAACCCCTTTGCTAACCCTGAAGGAATATCCTGTGTACTGTTTAAATAAACAGATAGATTGTCACAAATTATCGTCATTCCAAACAAATCAATAGGTAAGTTACTTATGAAACTTGTTTGTCTTTAATGTAAGAGTAAAGTACGAACATTTGACTGAAATAACATTTGAGTATTTTTACTCACCTACGATACTGAATTAATAATACCATAAGATTCTTCTTGTGCTGTAAACGTGATCATGTGAGTCTGATCACATACGTGGTTGAAAGCATGCCTCGATCTGGCAGTTGTTTCGCCGCGGAAATTTCAATTTTACTTGTAAATTTACTTTTCAAAAATTTCCCCTACCCTGGGCAAGTGTTTAATCAAAATCCCAGCCCACGGATAGCACATCAAGTCAAATCCCCGCCATAGGCCCAGCCTCCCCCCCGCCGGCTTAGCATTGATAGGTGCATTATAATTACTGGGATAAATTAAAATTAAATTTATATATATAAATCGTTCATAACTTTGCAGAGATATATAATTTCGTCATGAAATTAGTTATATAAGTATAACGTAGAAGTTTCATGACGAAATTATATACCGGTATGTCTGCGAAGTTATGAACGATTTAAATCTTCTGAAAAAAAAACATCAAAATGAGGCTTGCAATGCATGACGGCAAAAATCCCATACTATAGAGATTTTATCCTATACCATTGAAACTTTCCAGAAATGTTCTTTCAGACAAACTCTTTCAGATCATATACTAGGCTGTTTGCACCAGAAAGAAACCAGTTTGCTGATCTTAAAAATCAGTACGCGTGAGAAGAGTGAATTGCTGGTAATATTGCATGCATCGTTGTGTCCTTTTGTCTCTACTATCAGCAAACTAACAATATTTCTTGTTCTTTATCTCTTATAATCGACAAATCTGATTGGCTGAATTCAGGAAAAATCAAACATATTTTAATGCAAAATCTTACAAATCATTATTTTTGTGATACCATAGAAGGTTTACGAAGATCAGACAACACAATAATAATAATAATAAAGTCTTTATTTAAGAGATTTTTAAAGAGATTTTATTTCAAGAGATTTTAAATAAAGTCTTATTTAATTCAGCCAATCATTACATCAGCTTGGTCTCACGACGTAATTGTCATGCTAGTTGACATGTTATGTTGCTATATATGTATGTGATATTTTTTTCCCTTTGTGCTGATTGTGATCATTGCAGAAGTCAAGTTATAGACTTTTCTTGTTGCTTGATGGACTGGAACAGCTGTGTGATTGCTCTCTTATTGATATAACTTGGTTGTATAAACAGTTGGTTTGTTTTTGTAGTGTTGTGACAACAAGTGTCCACCCTGTGAACAGATATGTGCAAGAAGCTTGAACTGTAAGAATCACAAGTGTAGTTTCACCTTGTCACAGAGGTAATTAGTCTACAAACACTGAAATATCCTGTGAATGAAATGGTGTTGATGAACTATCATGATTGCCACCTAGAGTTAAGAAGACGTTGGGGGACAGAGCATTTACGGCAGCAGCCTCTGCAGTTTGGAACAAGCTGTCTTGTAATATTAGTCTTATCTTTTTAAACAAGCCTTTGCTTGTTATGATAGCTAGTATTTTTATTTTTATCACAACTAGTAAAATTTCTCGCTCTCTGATTGGTCAATCAACTGTGGTCTATCAGAGTACATACCACGGTAGAATGCAAAAATTTAAATTTTGTCAAATGAAAAACATGTTTTCAGCTACATTTTTTTACTGACAGTGACTAAGAGTACATACCAAGCTGACTATCGTAAATCACAACCACAGTTCATAGCATTAGCAAGCCAAATTTTTCATCAGTTGCAGCTATTCTCCACAGTTTGTTCTTTCATTCAAGTAAAAACTAGATCTATCGTATCGATGCTACATGATGTATTCATGGCAAAAATAGTTCATTTGTTGACTTTTGGACATTCTGATGGTAAATCCATGACTTGAGAGAATCTACAGACCATGAATACTCCGCTGAAGTGCTGTTCTCTAACGTTATTTCATATTTTTCAAGCGACCTCGTGGATTTCTCCACTGCCTACATTTTCCAGATTTTAGAGTATTTTTCAGCTTCGTTGAGTGTCAAAAAGGCATCTTTCAGATTTCACACAATGACCAGGCACAAGGTGAAGCTTTCCCCACTGATAATTAATTACCATATTCACCGGCGTATAAGCCGCACTCGCAGATCAGCCGCACCCCGAGTTTGGCAATGCAAATTTTGGAAAAAAGTCGTTTTGAATAAAATTAATAGAAATCACACGTTAAGTGGAATCTTGAGAAAGCTACATGTACATTACATGCTTTTGCGTTATTGGACGTAAACTCCCAGAGAATACTTCAAAGGCTTACCAATAATCTTAGCTTTGCAATAGACTGATCATAAAGACACTTTTCAATGGAATTCTTTACGACAAATCACGATCCAATACAATCCTATGACTGATTCAAAACGTCTTTCCCACCAATGTTCAGCATTATCAGTATCAATGCTATGTTTGAAACTCTTGATTGATACATGTTGTGTTAGCACGTGAACCAATCTGGCATCAATGAAAAACACTTTAGCAAGCCGTTAGGTCTTGTAGTAAAACCGTTAGTACAATTGTTAAACTGTCTGAAAAGGCGTTAGCACCCGTTAATTTGCCTGTTTAACGTCTAACCAATGGCCAATGCTTTTAGGAGTAATTAACAGTAATAAACACACGAATGATGTACATACTCTTTTATGCTTTTATGTTAATTATATGTAAATTTCTGGTACCAATTCCTGATGTTCTCCAAGATAAGCTGCACCCCCAACTTGAATTGCGATTTTCGGAAAAAAAGTGTGGCTTATACATGTATGCTGGTGAATATGGTACTATATAATATATATTAGTATATACCAACTCGCCAATCTCCTAAGAACGCGAGTTCTAATTGGTTAAAAAAGTCAGGAACAGTTGGCCGAGAAGCGAAGCTTCGAGGGCAACTGATATTTTGAGGACCATCTCTAAGCCAAGGACATTATCAGCCGATATACCAGTAAGCCAGAAAGGGGTTTATTTATTTTATAACCCTTCGATACATTTTCTATGTCGACTTCAATGTTGAAGAAACCGAAACAAAATGACGGATGAAGAAAGCAAGTTTCATCGAGTTTAAATATCTGTTCCGTTTGATATCTTTTCATATGTAAACTTCTAAAATCGTATTCAAAAATAAAAGATTGATAGTTTTTGAAGCTTTTTGAGTGGTTTCAAATGTACATGTATTTATATGGCAACGTACTGTATGTCTGCATGTAGCCTGTAGCTTTTCATTCAGATCTTTATTCATAAACATATTCATGCATACACATCATTATCTGTAAGTTATGAATCAGTCCTTTGACTTTTAACATTCTTTTTGGAGGTCCTTTTAGTTTTATGTCCAAAGTGTTTTGATATATTAAAGCTGTTGACCTGTTGACACAAAGTTTCAGCGACATTATTACCTATCCTCCATCTAATCTAATTGTCATGTTGGAGAGAGAAAATGTTCATATAATTTTCTCCTGAGGCTGATCTAGTGAGTGGCATTGACGTCTCCCTCCTTAAATAAAGTTACTGTATTGTATTGTTGCCATAGAAATACATTTGATTGACGTCTACCAAGATCACTTCTGGTGCGCAACATTTTATCACGAACCTGCACATGTAACTGAGAATGGCTGTCAGTAATTAATGAAAAATACTATTATAAAAATGATGACGATATGTTGCTGACAGCATTTGTGCTTGACTTGTTAGGTTTGTGCTATCCTTGTCCACTGACTGTTGATGTGTCTTGTTTTTGTGGCACAACCGTCGTCACTTTACCTTGTGGCAGAGAAAAGTCTACCAAACCACCCAAATGTTATGAACCATGCAAGTAAGTCATTATTACCAAACCACCCAAGTGTTATGAACCATACAAGTAAGTCATTATTACCAAACCACCCAAGTGTTATGAACCATGCAAGTAAGTCATTATTACCAAACCATCCAAGTGTTATGAACCATGCAAGTAAGTCATTATTACCAAACCACCCAAGTGTTATGAACCATGCAAGTAAGTCATTATTACCAAACCACCCAAGTGTTATGAACCATGCAAGTAAGTCATTATTACCAAACCATCCAAGTGTTATGAACCATGCAAGTAAGTCATTATTACCAAACCACCCAAGTGTTATGAACCATGCAAGTAAGTCATTATTACCAAACCATCCAAGTGTTATGAACCATGCAAGTAAGTCATTATTACCAAACCACCCAAGTGTTATGAACCATGCAAGTAAGTCATTATTACCAAACCATCCAAGTGTTATGAACCATGCAAGTAAGTCATTATTACCAAACCACCCTTGTAAGTGTTATGAACCATGCAAGTAAGTCATTATTACCAAACCATCCAAGTGTTATGAACCATGCAAGTAAGTCATTATTACCAAACCACCCAAGTGTTATGAACCATGCAAGTAAGTCATTATTACCAAACCACGCAAGTGTTATGAACCATGAAAGTAAGTCATTATTACCAAACCATCCAAGTGTTATGAACCATGCAAGTAAGTCATTATTACCAAACCATCCAAGTGTTATGAACCATGCAAGTAAGTCATTATTACCAAACCATCCAAGTGTTATGAACCATGCAAGTAAGTCATTATTACCAAACCATCCAAGTGTTATGAACCATGTAAGTAAGTCATTATTACCAAACCATCCAAGTGTTATGAACCATGCAAGTAAGTCATTATTACCAAACCATCCAAGTGTTATGAACCATGCAAGTAAGTCATTATTACCAAACCATCCAAGTGTTATGAACCATGCAAGTAAGTCATTATTACCAAACCATCCAAGTGTTATGAACCATGCAAGTAAGTCATTATTACCAAACCATCCAAGTGTTATGAACCATGCAAGTAAGTCATTATTACCAAACCACGCAAGTGTTATGAACCATGCAAGTAAGTCATTATTACCAAACCACCCAAGTGTTATGAACCATGCAAGTAAGTCATTATTACCAAACCATCCAAGTGTTATGAACCATGCAAGTAAGTCATTATTACCAAACCACCCTTGTAAGTGTTATGAACCATGCAAGTAAGTCATTATTACCAAACCACGCAAGTGTTATGAACCATGCAAGTAAGTCATTATTACCAAACCATCCAAGTGTTATGAACCATGCAAGTAAGTCATTATTACCAAACCATCCAAGTGTTATGAACCATGCAAGTAAGTCATTATTACCAAACCAACCAAGTGTTATGAACCATGCAAGTAAGTCATTATTACCAAACCATCCAAGTGTTATGAACCATGCAAGTAAGTCATTATTACCAAACCATCCAAGTGTTATGAACCATGCAAGTAAGTCATTATTACCAAACCACGCAAGTGTTATGAACCATGCAAGTAAGTCATTATTACCAAACCATCCAAGTGTTATGAACCATGTAAGTAAGTCATTATTACCAAACCATCCAAGTGTTATGAACCATGTAAGTAAGTCATTATTACCAAACCATCCAAGTGTTATGAACCATGTAAGTAAGTCATTATTACCAAACCATCCAAGTGTTATGAACCATGCAAGTAAGTCATTATTACCAAACCATCCAAGTGTTATGAACCATGTAAGTAAGTCATTATTACCAAACCATCCAAGTGTTATGAACCATGTAAGTAAGTCATTATTACCAAACCATCCAAGTGTTATGAACCATGCAAGTAAGTCATTATTACCAAAACCATCCAAGTGTTATGAACCATGTAAGTAAGTCATTATTACCAAACCATCCAAGTGTTATGAACCATGTAAGTAAGTCATTATTACCAAACCATCCAAGTGTTATGAACCATGTAAGTAAGTCATTATTACCAAACCATCCAAGTGTTATGAACCATGCAAGTAAGTCATTATTACCAAACCATCCAAGTGTTATGAACCATGCAAGTAAGTCATTATTACCAAACCATCCAAGTGTTATGAACCATGCAAGTAAGTCATTATTACCAAACCATCCAAGTGTTATGAACCATGCAAGTACTAAGTCATTATTACCAAACCATCCAAGTGTTATGAACCATGCAAGTAAGTCATTATTACCAAACCATCCAAGTGTTATGAACCATGCAAGTAAGTCATTATTACCAAACCACCCAAGTGTTATGAACCATGCAAGTAAGTCATTATTACCAAACCATCCAAGTGTTATGAACCATGCAAGTACTAAGTCATTATTACCAAACCATCCAAGTGTTATGAACCATGCAAGTAAGTCATTATTACCAAACCATCCATCCAAGTGTTATGAACCATGCAAGTAAGTCATTATTACCAAACCATCTAAGTGTTATGAACCATGCAAGTAAGTCATTATTACCAAACCATCCAAGTGTTATGAACCATGCAAGTAAGTCATTATTACCAAACCATCCAAGTGTTATGAACCATGTAAGTAAGTCATTATTACCAAACCATCCAAGTGTTATGAACCATGCAAGTAAGTCATTATTACCAAACCCATCCAAGTGTTATGAACCATGTAAGTAAGTCATTATTACCAAACCATCCAGGTGTTATGAACCATGCAAGTAAGTCATTATTACCAAACCATCCAAGTGTTATGAACCATGCAAGTAAGTCATTATTACCAAACCACCCAAGTGTTATGAACCATGTAAGTAAGTCATTATTACCAAACCATCCAAGTGTTATGAACCATGCAAGTAAGTCATTATTACCAAACCATCCAAGTGTTATGAACCATGCAAGTAAGTCATTATTACCAAACCATCCAAGTGTTATGAACCATGCAAGTAAGTCATTATTACCAAACCATCCAAGTGTTATGAACCATGTAAGTAAGTCATTATTACCAAACCATCCAAGTGTTATGAACCATGCAAGTAAGTCATTATTACCAAACCACGCAAGTGTTGTGAACCATGCAAGTAAGTCATTATTACCAAACCACCCAAGTGTTATGAACCATGTAAGTAAGTCATTATTACCAAACCACGCAAGTGTTATGAACCATGCAAGTAAGTCATTATTACCAAACCATCCAAGTGTTATGAACCATGTAAGTAAGTCATTATTACCAAACCATCCAAGTGTTATGAACCATGTAAGTAAGTCATTATTACCAAACCATCCAAGTGTTATGAACCATGTAAGTAAGTCATTATTACCAAACCATCCCAAGTGTTATGAACCATGCAAGTAAGTCATTATTACCAAACCATCCAAGTGTTATGAACCATGCAAGTAAGTCATTATTACCAAACCATCCAAGTGTTATGAACCATGTAAGTAAGTCATTATTACCAAACCATCCAAGTGTTATGAACCATGCAAGTAAGTCATTATTACCAAACCATCCAAGTGTTATGAACCATGTAAGTAAGTCATTATTACCAAACCATCCAAGTGTTATGAACCATGTAAGTAAGTCATTATTACCAAACCATCCAAGTGTTATGAACCATGTAAGTAAGTCATTATTACCAAACCATCCAAGTGTTATGAACCATGTAAAGTAAGTCATTATTACCAAACCATCCAAGTGTTATGAACCATGTAAGTAAGTCATTATTACCAAACCATCCAAGTGTTATGAACCATGCAAGTAAGTCATTATTACCAAACCATCCAAGTGTTATGAACCATGCAAGTACTAAGTCATTATTACCAAACCACCCAAGTGTTATGAACCATGTAAGTAAGTCATTATTACCAAACCATCCAAGTGTTATGAACCATGTAAGTAAGTCATTATTACCAAACCATCCAAGTGTTATGAACCATGCAAGTAAGTCATTATTACCAAACCACCCAAGTGTTATGAACCATGTAAGTAAGTCATTATTACCAAACCATCCAAGTGTTATGAACCATGCAAGTAAGTCATTATTACCAAACCATCCAAGTGTTATGAACCATGCAAGTAAGTCATTATTACCAAACCATCCAAGTGTTATGAACCATGTAAGTAAGTCATTATTACCAAACCATCCAGGTGTTATGAACCATGCAAGTAAGTCATTATTACCAAACCATCCAAGTGTTATGAACCATGTAAGTAAGTCATTATTACCAAACCATCCAAGTGTTATGAACCATGCAAGTAAGTCATTATTACCAAACCATCCAAGTGTTATGAACCATGCAAGTAAGTCATTATTACCAAACCACGCAAGTGTTATGAACCATGCAAGTAAGTCATTATTACCAAACCACGCAAGTGTTATGAACCATGCAAGTAAGTCATTATTACCAAACCATCCAAGTGTTATGAACCATGCAAGTAAGTCATTATTACCAAACCATCCAAGTGTTATGAACCATGTAAGTAAGTCATTATTACCAAACCATCCAAGTGTTATGAAACCATGCAAGTAAGTCATTATTACCAAACCATCCAAGTGTTATGAACCATGCAAGTAAGTCATTATTACCAAACCATCCAAGTGTTATGAACCATGTAAGTAAGTCATTATTACCAAACCATCCAGGTGTTATGAACCATGCAAGTACTAAGTCATTATTACCAAACCATCCAAGTGTTATGAACCATGTAAGTAAGTCATTATTACCAAACCATCCAAGTGTTATGAACCATGCAAGTAAGTCATTATTACCAAACCATCCAAGTGTTATGAACCATGCAAGTAAGTCATTATTACCAAACCACGCAAGTGTTATGAACCATGCAAGTAAGTCATTATTACCAAACCACGCAAGTGTTATGAACCATGCAAGTAAGTCATTATTACCAAACCATCCAAGTGTTATGAACCATGCAAGTAAGTCATTATTACCAAACCATCCAAGTGTTATGAACCATGTAAGTAAGTCATTATTACCAAACCATCCAAGTGTTATGAACCATGCAAGTAAGTCATTATTACCAAACCATCCAAGTGTTATGAACCATGCAAGTAAGTCATTATTACCAAACCATCCAAGTGTTATGAACCATGCAAGTAAGTCATTATTACCAAACCATCCAAGTGTTATGAACCATGCAAGTAAGTCATTATTACCAAACCATCCAAGTGTTATGAACCATGCAAGTAAGTCATTATTACCAAACCATCCAAGTGTTATGAACCATGCAAGTAAGTCATTATTACCAAACCATCCAAGTGTTATGAACCATGTAAGTAAGTCATTATTACCAAACCATCCAAGTGTTATGAACCATGTAAGTCTAGTAAATCAATGACTGACTGATGTTTTGTTTTTATATATTTGTTTTTGTTCACGTTCGCGTTTTAACGAGCTTTGTAGCTCTTAGGTGACTACGTGTTTAAATAAATTATTATTATTAATTATTATTATTATTGTTGTTTCATTAGACATCCACCTGACTGTCATCATCCACAGCGTGTTGTGAGTAAACATCTTTCTTTTGTTGAACAAACTGATACTTGAATCAAAGAAACAACACATAATAATCAACTATTCCAGTATATCCTTATCAGTACACGCACGCACACACACACACAATTATCATTGACATTATTTTCTCCGGGATTTTCATTGATCGAGAGACGACTAGATGTACATCACTGCAGATAACTTCCTACAAATAAGTGTGTTCGTTCTCCTCGACAATGGCAAGTCGATTTTTTCCAGAGTTGATAAAACAATAATTATTGAATTCGGTTTTTGCAATATATCATGATTTTGTCAGTATCTCCCAGACAATTATTTGCCTCTGCCTTCGGCATCGGTAAATAATTATTCTGCTCGCCACTGACAAATCACAATATTTTGCTCAACCTCGTCCATTAATTGCTAATTATTAACTTTGTTCATGTAACCCTTGACTATGGAACTACGTGAAGGCCACCCATCAATCATTTTCGAGGATTTAAACAATAATATAATCATTTATTTATAATAATATTAACCTTTTTATAGCTCCATGTGTGTTTTTATAAGATATTACAATCACATAATATTGTAAACATTCTTATGTTTGAATATATCCAAATATATGATTGTCTGTTTCCTTGACATTTGGCTTGGGTGGCCTTGATTCGTCTAGTTCCTTAGTAACCATGACCCAGCGGGAGGGCTACTCCCTGCATATACATGTATGGTCTATACGGGAATGTGCTACTGGAACAGGGTATGGTTTTTGCCTCTCTGAGTCTTGAACAGGGTATACAAATCACTGATTTTCTCTCGAACAGAGTTATACAAATCACTATTTTTTTTCTGGAGCAGAGTATATAAATCAGTATTTTTTTCTGGAACAGAGTATATACAGTAAGTCACTAATTTTCTCTGGAACAGCTAGGTATACAAATCACTAATAAAGGTTGTCTGGGTCATATGGGATTTTCCCATTTCAGACCATGTGTCATTCCCCTGAATATTATTACACAAATTTATATGGATATCACTCAAACAAAGAATCTAATACTTAGGGAAATGAATGTGGTATCAACGAGGAAAAGGGTATATTGATAAACATTTTGATTACTTTGTAGCCACATCGATGTCATTATGGCGAGTGTCCACTGTGTCGTCAGACATGCAGGAATTCATATGCAACCTGTGAACATTTGTGCCTTGCTCTGTGCCATGACAATGTACCTGATGACTCCAATAAGGTATCACTGCCAACTAGGTTGTTGTGTACTAATGTCATGTGCTTCTTCCCTTGCATCCCTTCACATTCATGATGAGGGAGAGCTTGGAACCAATATTGAGAACAGATGTGAGGGAGATATACAGTACAGTCCAAAAGTTTTTCCCGCATTGCGGCGCAATTGCGCTTACGTTACCGCAATTGCGGTACCCCAAACGCAATTACGCCTCAAACAACCGCAATAATTTGCGTTTGGTCACCACAGCCGCAATTGCGCCTCAATGGTGGCTAAACAAAATTGCGGTTAGGCAAAACACGATTGCGTTTGGTCTAAATGGAATTGCGGTTAGGGCAAATTGCGGTTAGGGGCAATTGCGGTTAGGGGCGAAGCGCAATTGCGATTAACGATCGTTACAGTATTGCGGTTCTATCGTCATAACACAACATACAAATGTAGTCATCATATTCTTTACGATCACTTGTCTTGCCTAAAATATAATGTGGTGATATTGTAATGATGAAGAAATAGTTATCTCGATGTAAATGTATCAAAACAGTTCTCAATGAGTTCTCAAAAGAGTTTGTGTAGTCTGAGTGTAGCCTGCGTGTATATAATAATAATAATAATAATAATAATGTACAGCAATACAACAATACTGGTATACACTCACTACACTCAACTTTTTACCTCATTACAGTCTTGCCTGACTTTTACTCGCAGCCGTTAATTTGCATTTCCGAAAGAAACTGTGTATGTCTAGAAATTACACGAACAATGTTGAATCAACTTAGCTATTATTTTTATCAGCTTGTGCCGTTTTTATTGAAATGTCTGAAACATTACGTGCTTTTAAATTTCTGTCGGAACCTCACCGTCAAGTATTAAAAGTAGAACATCATGCAAGCTTGAAGAAGCTTCACACGTACACTGTATCTTCACTTTACAGACGATAAAGGCCGCAAAAAGTTTAAATGAACTCTTGAAATCATAATTCTACAATTTATAAACAACATTCATTCACGTCTTTACCAACTTTCGGCATTATCAGTTCTAAAATCTAGTTCATTAGCGTACACGTGAGAATGTTATGTTTGAGACACTTGATTGACACATGTTGTGTTAGCACGTGAAAAAAGTCTACGGGAACCATGGCACTTTGGCGGGAACGTTACCAACCCGCTCCTTTTACTCTTTACTTTTTAATGGTGAATCTAAGAGATATGGTGATTTCTTGTGAAGAGAGCTTTACTATAAATCACATCATAATGTGTGTATTTTCTACTACAGTAAGCTTTAGAAACGGTGATTCAACGACCCGGGTTACGATCATCACTATGGTGTTGTTGAGACAAAGTGCAAGGATGCTTCGTTCGCCGGTTGTTCGTTTTCTTGTATAAAAACAAATTAGATATAATTGCACAATAAAATACTATAAAACTTTCCTTTAGTATTTAGCTTTACATTGTAAAACGAGCTAAGTTTTGTGCATGTACGTTAACTAGAACCGAAGACCGGAACCGAAGAAATGTCATAAGTTTGTGATTTGTTGTTTGCCGGCTTCACGTTCAAGTTTGCCGGCTTCACGTTCAAAAAGAAGTGAAAGGACTCTCCACACTAGACTATTAAATGCTCCTAATCATCTTTAGTAATTTTATATTATTTCGGGCTTAGGATTCTTTTGGTTTTGCATTTTGACTGAATCAACACTTCAGCCGTTCATTGTGTGAGATTTTTAACCGCAATTGCGTTTGACTAAATTAAATATCAGACGGTTCAAACCGCAATGGCGGTTGCTTAAACTGCATTGCGTTTGGCCTTAAACGCAATTGCGTTTGGTCTAAACGCAATTGCGTTTGGTCTAAACGCAATTGCGGCTTCTCCAACCGCAATTGCGGTTGAAGTTACAAACCGCAATTGCGGTTGAAATGCATTTACAACCGCAATAACGGCTACCGCAATAGCGGGAAAAACTTTTGGGCTGTACTGTACCACCCTAACACAAGAGTGAATCACTTTTGTTATTTATAGGTTCCAGACCGTCGAATGCCATGGGGACGCATTACTCAACCTGAGCCAGTGCCAGTACTATGTATGCCTTGCCCACCTTGTCGCACATCGATACAAAGGTATCCTATCATATACACTGTTTTTACTTTTACTAAAAGCATCCAAAAAGTGTCCTTGACAGCTGTCCCCTTGACACCATATGAGGGATGCGCCCTTAGTAACTACTGTAAACAATATAATATGAGAAATATATGTAAATGTATAATATATATATATTATAGAATAATAATTATTATTGTTATATTACATGCGCTTTGATTGGTCGAGGGCTGTGTGTTATTAGAGTAGATGCGCAGATGACGTCACAAAATCACTCAATTCTCAAAAATTAATATTATATAAAACAAATAGATTCAATTTTGCCGTGCATCCTCTACTCTTATAGATGCACAGAATTTGGCATCATCTGTGCATCTATAAGAGTACAGACACACAGCAAAATGGAATCTATTTGTTAAATAAATATCGAAAATATATAAAAAAAGTAAACTAATTTTCTATTAGGGTTAATAAAAGTGTCAACACCTGGCTACACCCCTGCATTTGATTTGAAACACCGAGTTACATAAAATGTACTTGACTTTGTTTGTTGTTTGTTTATAGGCAGTGCTTCGGTGAACATGAGGTAAGACAAATGTTGCATAATTCATTAGCAAGCTATATTTTGCGATACGTTTTGCATAAACCTTTATTTTTGCAATTATGTCAAAATCGCGAAAATTACAACTCGCACTAATCAGCAGAAATAAGTGAAACTACAATATGATTACAGCAGTGGTTAAGGATACTGTATAGCTTCGCGGGCCATAATATTATTTCATTTTTTTCATTAATTGATATCAATAATAATATTCTTGCAAATTTTAAAGATTGTTTGTGCGTAGGATCCATTTATATTCAATTCAAAATAAGTTTCATCTATGCTATTTTTTGACGGATTTATTCTTACAAATGTCGTTTATTTCACGGGATATTCAAGATAACTCTTGCGAAAAAGTAAACAGAAGAATGAACAAAGGTGTTTGCCGCAAAAGTAAAATGTAGATACATCTAGATAGTGATTGTTCATTAGGGGTCATGGTGTTACAAACCTTTGAAAGCGTTTTTCTCTGTAATTCTTCACAACATTCTTCATTATCCAATGATACATGGCTTTATAGGGTTTTTCTAAGTAAAGTGAGCATGCAATAATTTTTTTCCGCCAGATGCCCGCGAAACTATACAGTAACCTTCTTATGGTAACCTTACAGTAACCTTACATTAACCTTCTTATTCTTATGGTGGAAGATTAATAAAATAAAATAAAATAAAAACCTTAAATACCCTAATGTATATAACAGGGGCGTAACGTTTCTGGTCAATAAATGCATTATGTACTGTTTAATAAACGAGCAGGAGTGTTTTATCGGTTTAAAGACCTGATAAAACATGATCTGCGAGTTTATTGGACAGCTTCAAAAATGATCTTCCAAAATAATACATTTTCGGATGATTTCAGTAAAAAACATCAAGGAAAACACAAACATAGCAGTATCGTGTTGCTTCTAACGCCTCACACATGCGCACCGATACTACTAATACTCTCAAAAAGATCCCCCATTTGAACGACGGTCCGAAAGTGTGACCAAGGAGCGATCTTTCCGGACAACATATGTCGTCCCATACAGGGAACAGGGAGGTCAATGATATACGACACCAATATGAGACCTTCCCTTATTAGTATTCTTTAAATAAAGAATTCTAATGAGGATGGCTTTATATATATTCTTTATATAAAGAATACTAATGAGGATGGCTTTATATGTATTCTTTATATAAAGAATACTAATGATGGCTTTATATGTATTCTTTATATAAAGAATACTAATGAGGATGGCTTTATATATATTCTTTATATAAAGAATACTAATGAGGATGGCTTTATATATATTCTTTATATAAAGAATACTAATGAGGATGGCTTTATATATATTCTTTATATAAAGAATACTAATGAGGATGGCTTTATATATATTCTTTATATAAAGAATACTAATGAGGATGGCTTTATATATATTCTTTATATAAAAAGAATTCTAATGAGGATGGCTTTATATATATTCTTTATATAAAGAATACTAATGAGGATGGCTTTATATATATTCTTTATATAAAGAATACTAATGAGGATGGCTTTATATATATTCTTTATATAAAGAATTCTAATGAGGATGGCTTGATATATATTCTTTATATAAAGAATACTAATGAGGATGGCTTTATATATATTCTTTATATAAAGAATACTAATGAGGATGGCTTTATATATATTCTTTATATAAAGAATACTAAATGAGGATGGCTTTATATATATTCTTTATATAAAGAATACTAATGAGGATGGCTTTATATATATTCTTTATTTAAAAAATACTAATGAGGATGGCTTTATATATATTCTTTATATAAAGAATACTAATGAGGATGGCTTTATATATATTCTTTATATAAAGAATACTAATGAGGATGGCTTTATATATATTCTTTATATAAAGAATACTAATGAGGATGGCTTTATATATATTCTTTATATAAAGAATACTAATGAGGATGGCTTTATATATATTCTTTATATAAAGAATACTAATGAGGATGGCTTTATATATATTCTTTATATAAAGAATACTAATGAGGATGGCTTTATATATATAAAGCCATCCTCATTAGAATTCTTTATTTAAAGAATACTAATAAGCAGTGCATTACCGGGTAATAATAATATAATAATAATAATTTATTAATATAAAGGGTATAAAGGGCAAGTGATGGATTTCGTCCTTCTGATTGGACGAATTGCTCATTAATTATGCATGAGTTTTTGAAATTCATTTATCTATTGATTTAGTCCCAGTCCTTACCGTGCAACAAGGCTAAACGTTCTTCTTGTTGCCGCCCTTGTGGACGATCTTTGATCTGTACAAATCATAGCTGCCAACTAGAATGTCATTATGTCACCGGTGCAGCAAGTGATAAAGAGGTATGTTATAGTATTCTACAAGTATAAATGGATGTTTGCCTTCATAGTGCTTTCTCTTTCTATTGGTAGGCTGGTCAAGAATGTCAAGTATGTGAGGAGCCTTGCACCAAACCACGTGATTCTGGATGCTGTCATCATTGTACACGTCCATGTCATCCAGGTACCCATTCTTCATGCGCAAGTCATTTTGTGTGACAAAAAACTACACAGATTCCCAAATAAAACTTATTGCACTGTATAGCAATCCATGTTGTAGTATTGATACAACCTTGTATACTAAGCAATAACACAACTAGTTCCCAGAATCCGTTGTCCACTCACGTGTCAGGCAGGCTGATGTTTTCTGAAACTGTTTTTGACTGAAATAAAAGCATATAATTATACTCATCCAAAAAAGTAACTCATAGATCATTTGAAAATCGTAGCGACATAGAGGTATAATTTGTATCTCTGCATTTCTTTTTAAAAGATCTCTTTCGAAACAGTATAGCACGGAATTGTTGTAGTAACACAGAATATGTTATAATAATATCTGTTTCTTTCTATCAACATTGGATACTTCGTTACCTTGGTGTTTACAATATTTATTTTAAATGTACCCCATTATAGTTGTACATATTCAGTCTAGGAGAATGTCCCAAATGCAAGCACATGATGAATGTACCCCATTGATTATTGTACATATTCAGTCTAGGAGAATGTCCCAAATGCAAGCACATGATGAATGTACCCCATTGATTATTGTACATATTCATACTAGGAGAATGTCCCAAATGCAAGCACATGATGAATGTACCCCATTGATTATTGTACATATTCATACTAGGAGAATGTCCCAAATGCAAGCACATGATGAATGTACCCCATTGATTATTGTACATATTCATACTAGGAGAATGTCCCAAATGCAAGCAGATGATGAATGTACCCCATTGATTATTGTACATATTCATACTAGGAGAATGTCCCAAATGCAAGCACATGATGAATGTACCCCATTGATTATTGTACATATTCATACTAGGAGAATGTCCCAAATGCAAGCACATGATGAATGTACCCCATTGATTATTGTACATATTCATACTAGGAGAATGTCCCAAATGCAAGCACATGATGAATGTACCCCATTGATTATTGTACATATTCATACTAGGAGAATGTCCCAAATGCAAGCACATGATGAATGTACCCCATTGATTATTGTACATATTCATACTAGGAGAATGTCCCAAATGCAAGCACATGATGAATGTACCCCATTGATTATTGTACATATTCATACTAGGAGAATGTCCCAAATGCAAGCACATGATGAATGTACCCCATTGATTATTGTACATATTCATACTAGGAGAATGTCCCAAATGCAAGCACATGATGAATGTACCCCATTGATTATTGTACATATTCATACTAGGAGAATGTCCCAAATGCAAGCACATGATGAATGTACCCCATTGATTATTGTACATATTCATACTAGGAGAATGTCCCAAATGCAAGCAGATGATGAATGTACCCCATTGATTATTGTACATATTCATACTAGGAGAATGTCCCAAATGCAAGCACATGATGAATGTACCCCATTGATTATTGTACATATTCATACTAGGAGAATGTCCCAAATGCAAGCACATGATGAATGTACCCCATTGATTATTGTACATATTCATACTAGGAGAATGTCCCAAATGCAAGCACATGATGAATGTACCCCATTGATTATTGTACATATTCATACTAGGAGAATGTCCCAAATGCAAGCACATGATGATGAATGTACCCCATTGATTATTGTACATATTCATACTAGGAGAATGTCCCAAATGCAAGCACATGATGAATGTACCCCATTGATTATTGTACATATTCATACTAGGAGAATGTCCCAAATGCAAGCACATGATGAATGTACCCCATTGATTATTGTACATATTCATACTAGGAGAATGTCCCAAATGCAAGCAGATGATTAAAAAGAAGTGTCACTGTCAACTGATGGCTGTTTACATCCAATGCAGGTAAGCACAACTCCCTGATTAACTAGTTTTAAAGGTCGAGTCTTTAATATGATGTTGTTTGTTTGTTAATTCAGTGACTGGACGTCATCGAACAAAGAAAGACGAGACGAATTGATGTCATGCAAAAATCAATGCCCCAAAAACCTAGCGTGTGGTCATCGATGCTCAACTGACTGCCATCCAGGCCTTTGTCCAAACGCCAACCAGTGTAACAAGAAAATATATCTTAGATGTCCTTGTAAACGCATCAAGAAAGTAAGCTTGGCTTTGCCGTACATGTTGTGTTTACACAATGTATGTATATTCGTTTAATAACTCATGCTTCCTTCTTTCACCCTTTCGTTACGCCTACAGCTATGTATGTCAAATACTGAATACTGCATACAAAATAGTGTATTCCAAGACTGAAATGCATATTGGGTCTCATGTAATATTGTCAAAAGTAAAGTAAATCATAATTTATTTTATTTTTAGTGCATTCCATCAGAAACAATAGACTTAGCTAGCTCCATATAGCGAGCAAATCGCTGTATCTTTACCTACTTTTTATTTCAAAATAACGAGACCCACAATGCCCTTTGGTCTTGGAATACACTATTCAGTATGCAGTATTCAACATTTTTTTAAATAGCTGTATACACTATACGCATCACAATTATGCATCACTGAAAACAGAACGGCTTCCACACACGTTTCATTTGTTCAATCATTGTCACAGTCAAATCAACTATTTTTGTTACTTGATTTGATATCTTGAAGGATTTCCCATGCAGTGTTGTTCAGTCAGGTCAAGTGTTGTTAGAATGCGACAAAGAGTGTGGAGACCTGAAGGAACAACGTGAGCATCACGAAGAACAGGAGGAAAAGAAGAAAAGCCAACAGGAATTGCGTTTACAAAAGGTAGTGTATGTGGATTCATTTTTTTCTTGCCCACTAGAGAGAAAATGGCAACACAAATATCATGACACTGACAGCTGTCTGTCCACCATTGACTGGGTAATCAACACAAATATCATGACACTGACAGTCTGTCCACCATTGACTGGGTAATCAACACAAATATCATGACACTGACAGTCTGTCCACCATTGACTGGGTAATCAACACAAATATCATGACACTGACAGTCTGTCCACCATTGACTGGGTAATCAACACAAATATCATGACACTGATAGTCTGTCCACCATTGACTGGGTAATCAACACAAATATCATGACACTGACAGTCTGTCCACCATTGACTGGGTAATCAACACAAATATCATCATGACACTGACAGTGTCTGTCCACCATTGACTGGATAATCAACACAAATATCATGACACTGACAGTCTGTCCACCATTGACTGGGTAATCAACACAAATATCATGACACTGATAGTCTGTCCACCATTGACTGGGTAATCAACACAAATATCATGACACTGACAGTCTGTCCACCATTGACTGGGTAATCAACACAAATATCATGACACTGACAGTCTGTCCACCATTGACTGGGTAATCAACACAAATATCATGACACTGACAGTCTGTCCACCATTGACTGGGTAATCAACACAAATATCATGACACTGACAGTCTGTCCACCATTGACTGGGTAATCAACACAAATATCATGACACTGACAGTCTGTCCACCATTGACTGGGTAATCAACACAAATATCATGACACTGACAGTCTGTCCACCATTGACTGGGTAATCAACACAAATATCATGACACTGACAGTCTGTCCACCATTGACTGGGTAATCAACACAAATATCATGACACTGACAGTCTGTCCACCATTGACTGGGTAATCAACACAAATATCATGACACTGACAGTCTGTCCACCATTGACTGGGTAATCAACACAAATATCATGACACTGACAGTCTGTCCACCATTGACTGGGTAATCAACACAAATATCATGACACTGACAGTCTGTCCACCATTGACTGGGTAATCAACACAAATATCATGACACTGACAGTCTGTCCACCATTGACTGGGTAATCAACACAAATATCATGACACTGACAGTCTGTCCACCATTGACTGGGTAATCAACACAAATATCATGACACTGACAGTCTGTCCACCATTGACTGGGTAATCAAACACAAATATCATGACACTGACAGTCTGTCCACCATTGACTGGGTAATCAACACAAATATCATGACACTGACAGTCTGTCAACCATTGACTGGGTAATCAACACAAAAATCACGACACTGACAGTCTGTCCACCATTGACTGGTTAATCAACACAAATATCATGACACTGATAGTCTGTCCACCATTGACTGGGTAATCAACACAAATATCATGACACTGACAGTCTGTCCACCATTGACTGGTTAATCAACACAAATATCATGACACTGACAGTCTGTCCACCATTGACTGGGTAATCAACACAAATATCACAACACTGACAGTCTGTCCACCATTGACTGGGTAATCAACACAAATATCACGGCACTGACAGTCTGTCCACCATTGACTGGGTAATCATAAATCAAGTACCTTGGTCTTGTCCAACAACAGTCGTCTAGCAGCATACCGTAAAGTTCCGAAAGTAACGAGGTCGTTACTTTCGGATTTAGCAACCTTAGGTAACTGTTATTTTCGGGGGATCGCTACTTTCGGGTGGTCGCTACTTTCGGGGTGTTAAAATCATTAACTTTTTAGGAGCCATACCATGTACCTAAACGACATTGTGTACGGTATTTTATCCATTTTAACCAACAGAAAAATATTCACAGTATCTATAACGTATTTTATTATGACTATTTCTTTTGTTACGTTTCTTTTGTTACGTTTGCTTATCGGTGTAGCAGTAAATGTTCTGTCTCTTTGTGTGCTGTTTGTTAGTGCTGTTCGTCATCTAATCTAATCATCGCTCTAGAGGAGGGATCGCTACTTTCGGGGGGTCGTTACTTTTGGGATTTGCTAGCAAGCATCAATATTTACTGTTACTTTTGGGGGCTCGCTACTTTCGGAACTTTACGGTAATAACGTTTAAATCTGTGGTGACAAGCGATTTTTGCATTGTTTTCATTATCATATTCAACAAAAAGTTGTTTGTAACGCTTTGGTATCTTTTTGGTAACTGCCATCGAGTGGGCTCAGTTTGTTGAGTACCGGTCTATATGGTGTGGGAGGTTCGTGGTTCAAGTCCTGGCAGGACCATTACTCGAGGAGAAGGTGCTGCCTTTGTAATGAAAGCTACAAATGGTTAGACCTTCACGGACGTTAAACTGGAGGTCCTGTCTCCCAACCCTAATCTAACCTGTTCACGGGGGACATTAAAGAACCAGTTGAACTCTTCGTAAGAATAGGGGATTGTTACCCCCTACTTCAAATTGGAGGCATAACACACTAACTCCGAGATTGTAAGCTGCTTGGCTGCCGTAGGCGCCTTCATTGCAGCCCGAAAAAACCCTCCATCGGTTGTAAAGTGCATTGAGACAATGAGTGAAATGCACTATATACATGTAAGAGCCGGCATCGATTTTTATTTTATCTTTAACATTGTTAGGAAGAGATGGAGTTATTTGAACGAAACAAGCGTGGGAAGAAACGCCGTCCAAAGAAGCAAGAAGAAGAAGTGATCGAGCCATGGTGGATCATGACACACAAATGGGACATTTTAGTTAGTGCAGTGGCCATTGCTGTGGTCGCTTGTTTATTTTATGTTGCAATTTGTTAACTGTTACAATAAAGCCAGTCATTATGTCTAGAGTGTATATTTACAATGTACATCTATCTACGTACAGTTTAATTAAAACTAACAATCTATTGATTTAATTGGTGTTAACTTTGTGTCACTACAGTCGCATTGGATTTTCTTTTCTCCATCCTGGCATCGGCTTCTGGTGATTTACTTGTAACCTCCTTTAACAGATTCTCCAACTGATTTTGCTGACTCTGTTGTTCTACAGCTTGTAAAAACTCTGGTACTCTTGTACTTTTCTTATCTACAAAGTCTTTGAATGCCTTGGCGCCATGCATTGTTGCTAGAACAGTATCCTGGTGGAGACAACCATGAGTACATGTAGTTGAAATTTTGCAAAACAAATTATTAATAAAACTGCAGAGCAGTAGTTACATATTAGTTTTATTTGGTCAAACTGTAAGACTATAAAATGACTCAAGATTGCCTGGTCAAAATTGATTGACAGAAGACCAAAGCAACGGTGCATTGATACAAGTGATAGAACCATCATTCTTATGATTTGCATGTCAATGATACATCAGTTTGTTTTTGCACGCAGTCAGTAAGAATGCATGGTACATGACTAAACACTTACCAGCTTTTGGCTCTTTTTCTTGGATTCAGACAAAGTCTTGTCTTGTTGTTCTTTTGGATCCTGTAGTGGTTCATCTTTTGATCTTGGCTTCCATGTCTTGGGGTTTAAATACCACGCTCCATACTTGACCTTGACCCAGCTTGGTGTGTATTTGTGGGAACCCTGTGGAATAATTAACAAGTTTACAGATGTCAAAAGATCATTGACTTCATTAATTCACTCCTCTATCCTGGTAGACTCTTACATATACACCAGTTGTTACATGTCTATCTAATATCTATCTATACATACATGTTACTAATAATAGATATAAAAGTTCATTTTCGTAAGTTATCTAAATATTCTACTGCTGTTTCTATCTCAAACAATAACTTACTCTGCCATCTTTCGCATCTATAACTGTCATCCTTACTTCACTTGGTTTAGTGGCAGGTGATCCAGTATTAATTCTTAGTTCAGGTGGGACATTAGTAAGTTCTACAACGTGAATGGGAACAGACAATGCAGGCTGCAATGGAAAGAATGTTATTAATTTCATTGTTAAATGTCCAATGATACAGTCATGTTGTACCTTTGTTTCATAACCACTTGCAAACAGTGACATCACTGTTGATTCCTCAATGTTGTTGCTTTCTCCACCCTACAACAGTTCACATGGCTTTAGTAATTCTTTCTTGCTTTGTTACTGGTCACCCTTGGTGAATAACTTGATGGCTGCTCATAAGATAACTACATTTATCGGGTATAACACACACTCTGATTTGCCTCATGCTCTATTAGAGCACGCATGCACAGATATATATGTCCGTTATGCTATTTACAGTTTTAGAGCACTTGGGGACTGATCAGAACACCCAAGAAGTGTTTTAGAAGCACTCTGCTACACATGCTTCTGAATCTCCTAACACTTCTCTCGTGTTCTAATCAGTCCCCACATGCTCTAAAACTGCACATAGCATGCAGCCACGCATTATATATCTCTTAATTAATATCTAGGGCGGACTGAATTAAGGGAAACTGTGGCTAAACATGCAGTAGCTAAGGAGAATGTCAACTGGTTAATGAAAACCTTTAGCCAGCTCACACTAATAAGGGTCTGTTACTGAGGCTTTTCTTGCTTATCAGTAATGTTGTGTGTTTGATGATGCATTTTGCATTTCTAAACTTTAAACTAAAACTTTAGTTCCAGCTGTCATTAATGACTCTGTGCAGAACACATGAACTTGTATTGGGGTTGAGGGATTTATTGATATTTTCAGACATACACCTGTTTTTTATCCTGCATGTACATGTATGTACAATTATAATAAAAAGTATTAAAATGAAAAAAGGACCAATTACATTGTAGTATTAACATAAAACAGAAAGCAGATTACACAGATAAGCAGAAATAAATGCAGTACACAATCAATCAATCAATTCAATGTACCATCAAATGATGATTTAGTTTTCGACTTCGGATTGCCATTCATTGAGCATTTATTTCTGAACTGTGCGTAGAGCATTTATTGGCGAATCTCAAACAAAGTTTATGGCAAACTATTAAAGGACAGTTTATACAATGAATGTGAGAATAGTGTGATTGGGTTAGACAGACTCTGGTGCCAGTGAACGTCTCACAATCACAGCTGTTGCAAAAAAACTGCTCACAAATTCAGTTTAAAAATCAGTACAATCTGGTCAAAAACACCTCTGACTAGCTGTTATATTACTACACTACTGTTGTACTGTCACTTACATTTATTATTAAGTAGTACAGTACTACTGCTGTACATACCAATAATTACTGTACAGTACTATACTATACTGTTGTACAATACCAATAATTACTGTACAGTACTACTGTTGTACAATACCAATAATTACTGTACAGTACTATACTGTTGTACATACCAATAATTACTGTACAGTACTATACTGCTGTACAATACCAATAATTACTGTACAGTACTACTGTTGTACATACCAATAATTACTATACAGTACTATACTGCTGTACAATACCAATAATTACTGTACAGTACTACTGTTGTACAATACCAATAATTACTGTACAGTACTACTGTTGTACAATACCAATAATTACTGTACAGTACTACTGTTGCATGTACATACCAATAATTACTGTACAGTACTACTGCTGTACATACCAATAATTACTGTACAGTACTATACTGCTGTACAATACCAATAATTACTGTACAGTACTACTGTTGTACATACCAATAATTACTGTACAGTACTACTGTTGTACATACCAATAATTACTGTACAGTACTATACTGCTGTACAATACCAATAATTACTGTACAGTACTACTGTTGTACATACCAATAATTACTGTACAACTTACTACTGTTGTACAATACCAATAATTACTGTACAGTACTATACTGCTGTACAATACCAATAATTACTGTACAGTACTACTGTTGTACATACCAATAATTACTGTACAGTACTACTGTTGTACATACCAATAATTACTGTACAACTTACTACTGTTGTACAATACCAATAATTACTGTACAGTACTATACTGCTGTACAATACCAATAATTACTGTACAGTACTACTGTTGTACATACCAATAATTACTGTACAGTACTACTGTTGTACATACCAATAATTACTGTACAGTACTATACTGCTGTACAATACCAATAATTACTGTACAGTACTACTGTTGTACATACCAATAATTACTGTACAACTTACTACTGTTGTACAATACCAATAATTACTGTACAGTACTATACTGCTGTACAATACCAATAACTACTGTACAGTACTACTGTTGTACATACCAATAATTACTGTACAGTACTACTGTTGTACATACCAATAATTACTGTACAACTTACTACTGTTGTACAATACCAATAATTACTGTACAGTGCTACTGTTGTACATACCAATAATTACTGTACAACTTACTACTGTTGTACAATACCAATACTTACTGTACAGTACTACTGTTGTACATACCAATAATTACTGTACAACTTACTACTGTTGTACAATACCAATAATTACTGTACAGTACTACTGTTGTACATACCAATAATTACTGTACAGTACTACTGTTGTACAATACCAATAATTACTGTACAGTACTATACTGTTGTACAATACCAATAATTACTGTACAGTACTACTGTTGTACAATACCAATAATTACTGTACAGTACTATACTGTTGTACAATACCAATAATTACTGTACAGTACTATACTGTTGTACATACCAATAATTACTTACCAATCCTGCAACCCAGTTACAAAACTCTCTTGTTACATCTTGTATTTGAGTATCCTATAAAAGGCAAACATGTACTATTGAATAGAAAGTTTCTAAAAACATGTACATGTAATAAAGAATGTCTTACAGATGTAGGTGAATCTGGTTTCTTTCTGCTTGCTTTCATTCTCTCCTCTTTTTGTATGTCTTCTTGTTTTGGTAACCATCTGTATGCTGCCTTCCCCTTTTCTCCCAACTCACTGCATAGAGTATACATTGTACAAAGAAAGAATACAAATAATGTACATTAAACAGGTTCTAAGTAAAAGCTGGCAACTGGCCATCTGTCAAGATCAGAGTACATGTAATATAATGCCACCTTTCCTTGGTATAACATTTGTCAACATCTATAAAAGTCTCATTAAATACATGCCAGTTCAAAGCTTTGGGCTGGCTGTTTAAAATCTACTGAAAACCTTGTATTAAATGTATATGTAACACATGACATGTACTACATTGTTGTACTGTTGCAGTATTTACCTTCTCTGTCCAGACTCCATGCTCTTTGCAGACTAAAAACAAATAAAAATGTCACTATTCATACCCTATTAATATTCATTATCCCGTGCGATGACGTAATGAGCATTATATAAGATATAATTAATTATGCAAATGTGTCAGTTCACCAAGATCGAGTGGGGATGCAGATGTCGAGATGATACCGCCGGCAGCACGGCCTCCTGCGTTTTCTGCTACGTTTCTGCGGCTGACATTCAACAGGCCGTGCTGCCTATTTTTGCCTCGAAAATGCATCCGCTGTGGCGGCACAAAACCCGTCAATGTCGTCAGTGCCTTTGAATCTTGGTTCTTTCTGGTTTGGCGGTTGCGGGTGTGAACTCTACCGAGTATTGTATGGCCGTTGGGCAGGTCCAGAACTCTCAGGATAACGAGCAACTACAGGTTTTCGTTTAAGTTCTGTTTCTCTTTGGTTTAATTCTTACCCTGTACATGTGTTTGATTCGGTAAAAGTTTTGCAGTATATCTGAATTCTTAATCTTAGTGAGGAGTTTGTTTGATTCAGGAATGTGGCGTCCATGTGCGTTTCTTTGTTCAAGTCCATTGGGACTTGATGATTGTATACGTGTTTGTTTTTTGTCTTTTGTTTAAGTTTTTCTAGGTTGTTGGAGTGGAGCATTTATACCTGAAACGGCGTTGCCACTTTGCCTTAGAGAATGGAACCTGGATGTGGTGATCCCAGACCAAACTCGTCTCTGCTACAACCAAGCAAGTCTCTGTGACTCCGGATCGAGAATAGTAGCTGGACCGCGCGTTGTGGTAGGTTATTCCAGGGGGAGTGTCGGGGCGCGTCTGTGTACGTGACCCCAGATAATACAAAGTTGGGAAAAGAAGCTGGGCGAGTCTGTGTGACGTAGCTCTAGAATAGAAGCTGGGCGAGTCTGTGTGACCCCAGAAGCTGGACGAGTCTGTGTGACCCCAGAGAATAGAAGCTGGACGAGTCTGTGTGACCCCAGAAGCTGGACGAGTCTGTGTGACCCCAGAGAATAGAAGCTGGGCGAGTCTGTGTGAGACCAGAGAATAGAAGCTGGGCGAGTCTGTGTGACCCCAGAAGCTGGAGGAGTCTGTGTGACCCCAGAGAATAGAAGCTGGGCGAGTCTGTGTGACACCAGAGAATAGAAGCTGGGCGAGTCTGTGTGACCCCAGAGAATAGAAGCTGGACGTCGGAGTCTCTGTGACCCGGCCCAGAGAATAGTAGCTGGATGTGTCTGAGTGACCCCAGGAAATAGAAGTCGGGTGAGTCTTTGTGACTACGGATCGAGAAGTAGTAGCTGGGTGTGTCTGTTTGACCCCAGGAAATAGAAGTCGGGTGAGTCTGTGTGACTCCGGATCGAGAAGTAGTAGCTGGGTGTGTCTGTTTGACCCCAGGAAATAGAAGTTGGGTGAGCCTTTGTGACCCCGGATCGAGAAGTAGTAGCTGGGTGTGTCTGTTTGACCCCAGGAAATAGAAGTTGGGTGAGCCTTTGTGACCCCGGATCGAGAAGTAGTAGCTGGGTGTGTCTGTTTGACCCCAGGAAATAGAAGTTGGGTGAGCCTTTGTGACCCCGGATCGAGAAGTAGTAGCTGGGTGTGTCTGTTTGACCCCAGGAAATAGAAGTCGGGTGAGTCTATGCAACCTTGGAGCGAGCTTGAGTCGCTGGGCGTGTCTGTGACCCCAGGAATAAAACCGAGTCGGGTGAATCGTTAATTGTGACCCCGAATCGAGAATTAGTAGCTGTGCGTGTCTGTTTGACACCAGGGAATAAAAGTCGGGTGAGTCTTGATGACCCTGGATCGAGCATTTGTAGGGGGGTTTGTTTGCGTGACTCCAGATATTACAAACTAGGTGAGTCTCTGTGACCCCATATCGAGAATGAGTAGATGGGTCTGTTTGTGTGTGACCCCAGGAATAGTAGCTGAGCATGTCTAGGTGACTTCAGAAATTAAAACACGTGTTGGGTACGTGTGCATGACCCCAGAGAATTTCATGTAGTTGGGTGCGTCCGCATGACCCAGGAGAATTGTAGGTGGGTGCGTCTATATTACCCCGGAAAATTGTAGTTGGGTGTGTCGGTATGACCCGGAGAATTGCAGCTGGGTGACCCCTGGGCCCTGGGAACGGTAGAACTTTAGTAGTCTTTGGTGACTTGGAGAAAGATCTGTTTGGTTTAACATTGGAGAATGTATGTATGCGTTAGTTCTTATTCACTCATGTCTGTGGGTGTTTTATTGCTGGCATTTGTAGTTTTAGGCTTGTTATATAGCGTAATTTTGTGCGGAAGTATACGGGCTGAGTGTTACGCTATACGTTTATGTATTATTCTCCAATTGTGAGGCGTGGGAAGGAGCTAAAGGAGCCTAAAGGCTCTACAAGTACCTCGACAGCTATATGGGAGGTTTTGAAGCATGTATAGATTTGTCCAAGCTAAAGGAGCAAAATGATATCCGCGCCGCGGTGGTAAGTTTGAAGTTGTCCTCCATCAATGTCGTTCCATGGTCGACAGCCCTGGCGTTGCCATCAAGGGTGGCCTTCGGAAGAGGGGCAGAAGTCGCAAAGTGGTGGAGGAAAGTGTTAAAGAACCAGCTCCCAAGAACTAGATATAGTCCGTCGGGAAATGTATGATCAGTTAAAGTATCGTTTGGACGACGTCGAAGCCTGAGAGCCAGTGCTCGTAGTAATGTCAAGTGTGTTTCCTTATGGCGAGTATCAGGCCACATTACTCGCTCATGTAATACGAAAAAGGCTTAATGACTGGAGGCAATAAATGCATTATTGGCGTGTACATTTTATGGATACTAGAGTGTAGTATTTATTTTATTCCCATGCATTCTATTGGTGGGGAAGGGAAGTTCCATTTTGTTTCTTTTTATATCTTCTGGGCTTTAAGAGTTGACTCCGCAAGCGTTTGTCTATAAAGGCTGCCCTTGTGTCTCGACTCGTCAGGCAATTGGTAGTCATCTTCTCTAAGTCTGGGTGGGGGTTTTTCCTGTTGGGTTTTGATTATGCTTATTATGATAAAATTCCTACTTGTTGGGTTGTATATTCCCTTATTTTACATTTATGTGATTTCGAGTAGATGCAAGTAGTGATTGCTTTTTACCCTTATCATTCGGTGCAACGAGCCGTGAAATTAAGCAGAGTTTATGGGTTATGTCATGCAGATGAAATCCCTGCCCAGGCTTAGGGAAGATGGGCTTATGTATAAGAGTAGCAGGTGGTAAGCGTGCGTCTCTATACGTACAGTATATTTTATTCCGAGCGAGACTCCAATGTATATAGGGCGGGAGAACTTCACAGTCATAGAGCAGAATGTAAAGTCGTATTGACGGATTACAGAGACCATGACAGTTCAAGGTTATATATACCGAAGGAGTAAACTTTTATGACTTTTTCGCCCAGTTTCTTAAAAGGATAGTTTCAAGGGTGTTTATGATCATGACAGTTATTTGCCAGCGAGAGAAACTTTTCCGGAACCATGTACATCTCTTGTAACAGTTGTTTGGTGACTGGGTCTACCGTGTTTCGCTCATGCAAGTGTTAGGGTCAAAGTATAGAACCTCTTTGGCTGGTCTTACCCCGCACAGCTGAACCATCCAAGCTGCGTCTTTGTTTTGACGCTAGGGTTTTAATTTGTGGATGAATGATACATGCATGCATGATTTTATTTGGATAAGTTGGTCCAAGTCCCCACGCATGTACATCTAACCGAGGTCCTTTTATGGTAAACCTAGATGACAATTTAAGTCTGGTTGCGACTATATACTGTTGATGAAAGATGGTTTTGAGTGAGAAATGTGAACATCACCTGGCCATTGGGTTGGAGAAACTTCTTTTTGAGGGTTGATCAGTCAGTGGGAATGGCGGCCATGAGACCTCCGAAGTTTAGGGTGGTTTGCTCATTATACAATAATGACAGATTGGGAAACTCGACGAGGGGACATACGGTCTCGTCCGATTGTCGATTGCCCTTCCGGACAGTTAGTTCAGTGAAAGTGCAGCCAAGTTCGCTCTCTGTATTACTTGCCATGTTGGGTTTCACCCTTGGTTTGAAAAAGTGTTTTGATTACTGTGATTAGATTAAGGCAAATTATCTGGGGATGGACGTTGACTCTAACCTTCAAGGGTGTTTGATTTACAAGACAAAAAATTACATTTTATAGAACTACGTAAGAACGTTTAACGGTTGTTTTGGTTTTCAAGTCGACAATTCCCTTGAGGTCCGCGGTGCATAGATCCTTTGGTAAATGTATTTCGTTCTTGTTGGCCTTCTCGGAAGCGAAATGGTATATTAGATTATTAATATTCGGGATATGGCTTCGGCGATAGGGGTTGCGTGCAGGAAGCATTATACCCAACGTTAAGAGTTTTTAGACTCCTGAGATGACTGCATTCCGTGGAGGCCAGTGAAAAGCATGGGGCGCTTGGGCATGATCTCCATCGACGCATCTCAGTTTTCGCTGAGACGTTTCTCAAAAATCATTCACCTTGCCGGGACTGTTCTCTGTCACTCCTACGCCATCCGTGTTTAATTTCGGAGGACAGTGCGTGTAAAAAGGGCATTGTTCGACATGTAGGGGTTTTTGAAGTGAGGGTAACTTCAGTGGTAAATGTCCAACCCGACTATCCTTTGTTTTCGGATCGGTGGACCCTATAATAGGCAAGTGCGAGCGATTTTTTCCGCTCTAGGATAGGGAGGGGCTCGGACTTCTCAGGCCTTCTGGAATATGGGGATCTAGCAGCATCGAGGAAAGTGAAAGAATATCTGTCTGCCGTGAAGGTGGAACAATGGGAGGCACGTTTTGTCCTCGCAGATTGAATCTGTTTGTTTCAGTACGGATTTGTCGGCTATATTATAGCTATAAGTTGATTGGGTGGCCATGAGCTTATCATTTATTGGAGCCTGGTCTTTATACACATATATAAACTTTATTGACGTGTCAAGCTTCTAGCGTATCACAAGTGATACACTAATCGGGGACACTTTATCCCAAACAGGATCCTTGAAAGCCGATTATTTGCAGGCGATAAGGCAGGCGATTTAGGCCGCGTTAACGAGGAATTCTTTATTTTCAGAGAAGGAAAAAGGTACTCCTATGTACAACATGTTTCAATCTGCACTGTTACGGTGTTGGGAGTATACATCGATGTGTGCGATTTATTGAAGGTACCTGTTCTACAAGATTATCTTTGTCAGACCGCTTAACCCCACAGGCGAGGTAATTAATGCCCCTTTTCAGCTCTTCAGCGGTCTAGACTCGATCGTCCTTTCACGTCAGTCGTTTACCAGGTCGGAACGTTATGGATTGCGAAGTTTAGTGGCTTCGTTATATATTTGGTTCAGTCTGGAAGCGATTCAGGTGTCTGATTTATATCAAGGACGGCAAACCATTCTCTTAATTGTATTCAAGTGGCAAATAGGTTTTAATGAGTGACTTGTCAGAACTTTATCAAAGATCGACATAAGTAACTTGACTGACTTCACAAATGTTTTTCAATTCAGTAAGGGGTGTATATATATATACGCGTTTATTTTCAAAACTGTCAAATGTATGATGAGTATTGGGGATGTATTTTATAGGCGTGTACCCAACCATAAGGTGAGGAATGGGGAGTTATTATAAGGATTGGGGAGAGTTATTAAAGAGGGAAGTACTGGTCGTATGGACACACTGTGCCAGATAAAGGGCGAGACAGGAGTTTCTATCCCATACCTTAATGCTAATGAGTCAGCGGGAGGGATAATGTACTATTCATACCCTATTAATATTCATTATCCCGTGCGATGACGTAATGAGCATTATATAAGATATAATTAATTATGCAAATGTGTCAGTTCACCAAGATCGAGTGGGGATGCAGATGTCGTCCCACCCACCCTCCCTCTCGTTGACAAATTTAGCACCTTTGTGCTCTTTGTCGTATTGCTCGACAGGAGTTTCTATCCCATACCTTAATGCTAATGAGTCAGCGGGAGGGATAATGTACTATACAGACATGTACATTATATGTATAACATCAAGTAAGTATATGGCTGCATAATGATGAGTGAATATGGTGATGTACCTGACTTTCTCTTACTGACGGCTGTTTCTCACTTCCAACTGCACTGGGAGGAGGGGATTCCTTATAAAAAAAAAAAAATTAATATAATGATAAAACAAACATCAAATCCTTACAACACAAAGTTTACAAGAAATTCATCTTATTGACAAGAAAAAGTATTTTTCTATAAAGGCTTTAGTTTGTACCTCAAAGGAATCCTCTTCTGCATCACTGTCTATGTTCATTTCTGGGTCTAAAACTTCAACAACATCTTCAAATACCTAAGAATAAAGTCATTAATCCAAATGAGAAGAAGTATTTATGCTTGCATGATCCCTGTAACATGACGTATACAGTCAATGTCATTAAGGTTGTCCATCTCGGAAAAGCACATTTGCACATAAATTCACACAATTTGCACTTTTTACAAGCGCTGAAATACAACTCTCCACCTGAAATCTTCTGTATAAGGCGCTGCATTCTTATGGCAGTATACTTCTACTGAATCCATGGACTCTGGGTTCCATGTGCGCAAAACGAATATATACACACATGATGTTGCGAATGTGTAAATTATGTGCAAATGTGTAAAATTTAATGTGCTTTTCCGAGGTGGACAACCTTCATGACATTGACTCTATAATATATTTCTATAAAATGTATATTATTGTAAATTGTATATTATATCTTTATATAGTTTTTGTAGCTACAGAGGGCCACTTGTTTATGCTACAGTATTTGTCTGTCACCCTCTTCTAACTAATATTAAATAAACAATTATTGGATGAGGTTTTGATGATATCCGGAATTATCAATGTAGAGGTAAGTGTTATTGGCCAAAGCCATAGGCTTCATGTTGAATGAAAATGGCAGCACTACAGGTAGTAATCTGCAGATAACAACCAATCCGCTGACCTACGCAGGCTCGTTTTTGCAGATAACTGCCGACAGATAACCACCAGACCGCTGAAATATTGCTGGTGCACACTGATAGTTAGAATTATCTGTAGGCTCTCGACCAATGAGAATACAGATACTGAGTACAATATATAATAAAGATTATTATTAGTAGATTATGATGTACTTACGTCAGGTGCTAAGGACTCCTCCAAGTGAGGAAATAAGGCCAGTGGGTGTTGTGTTAAGTTAAACTCAATATCTTCTACATGCTCTCTTCTTTGCTGTTGCAATGGTAATGCCCTAATGATAATAATTTATTTACAATTGATGATACTTATTGTAATTTTCTGTATAAATAAATAAATAATGTTACATAGTTCACTGGTATTTATTAAAAAGTGCATAATATAGACCTCTTTAGTTTACATACAATTATGATTTTAAGTTTTCAATTTTGTTTGTTACAAAATATTTTGAAAATCTGTGCGTGTGTGCTCAGAATATGTATCATAACGCGCGACCTTGATCCCCATACCAGGGGGATTTGCTGTTAAAGGAGAACATGTTAAACCAAGGGTTCATCCCTTATCATCAATTTCCCCCCCATCCTTTTACAATCAATCCCCCAGCTCAGGTCAACCCTGGGGTCACCCTTAAAGTGTATATATGGCCCAAAATGTTTATTATGGAAATCGATTCTTTATGAAGTAAATAATGGGATGGTGTAGTAGTTTCCTGGTTTGGGCTTCACACATGTGAGTTACAGAGCTTTGAATTCTCAATATGCAAATCAGATGACGTAAATTCAGTCATCATTTATTATACAAAAACGCCTTTGTGCAAAGCCAAATTACTGACATTTCTAAACTTGCGATATCTTTCCACAGTTCATAGAAATAGTTTTATGAACTTTTTTCCTATTTCAGAAAAAAAGCACTACTTGAAAAAATATAATTTTAGTTATGACAAATTCCCGAATTGACGTCACCAAATTAGCATATTGAGATTTCAAACCTCTATAACTCACAAATGCGAAGCCCAAACCAAGAAACTACTACACCACCCCATTATTTACTTCATAAACAATCGATTTCCAAAATAAATTTTTCGGCCATATATACACTTTAATAATAATAATAATAATAATAATAATAATAATAATAATAACCTTTAATTATTAATGTGTCAATAAAAATGTGAAAGCTGTTGATTCGGTCTATGTAGGTGTACAATGGGGCATGCAATACATGTACATTGTGTGTATTATACAGTAAACAGCAAACAAACTCAGAGACATAAGGCTTGGTTCTTACTTAGAATATATTGCTTCTGTTTTAGTAAACTTCTTTGGCCTTTGGTTTCTATTGATACTGTGTTGAGATCCAGTAATAGTGGGTCCAAAACCCAGATCATCCTATATACAAAACAATCATTCACTCATCAAGTATTTAGTATTAAACGAACTTGTTCTGTAAGCAACTTACCCTTTTTACATAGTTATAAAAGGCTTCAGGAGGAAGTCCATCTCTAAAATCATCAGATCCTTGCTGTAAAAATGTCCATTGTGATCCTATCAAAGTATCAGACTTTCCTCGAGTCTTTCTTGGTTTAACATACTTAGTTTCTAGTCGTTCTCTGTACCTGCGTGATTTAATAATTTATCATTAATACATCTATCAATAGATCAAACTCTGCCTTTACCGACAACATTCATAGATAGCTAAGAAAACATGATAATTTATTTTACTGTGTTGAGACATTTAAGGATTGAAAACATTGACTTTTTCTTCGGGCATAAAATCCCAACCGGAAATAATTTATGTGGAAATAAACTATCATTGCCTAACATACCAAGGTTTATATCTTTTCTTCTCATCTGTCTGCGTTTTAACAAGAAGTAAATCATATTTGTGCGCCATTTTGGAAACTGTCTTCGACTTCGTTTACCAATGTTGTTGCCTAGTAACTTGACTACATTTGTCCGCTGACCATTTCTCGTGTGTTGCCACAGGTCACTTATGACTGCGATCGATAAGTTGTCTATTATCATGATAAGATGATGAAAGAAAAACACATGATTGGTCCAATTTCTATCATGCGCCATCATTATCGCTTGTCAGCGGCTGTAGTCTTAGTTTCTACACTTTTGCTTGTTCACTTGATTACTGTTCAGTAATGTTCAGTAATGCCTCGTAAGAGGGCTGGCGGATCCTAGTCTCCTTTGCAGCCGTCCTTAATCGAGTCTCAGTCCACTTCATTCACCTAGGGGAATGAAAAGTGGACCGAACGAGACCAAGGACGGCTGCAAAGGAGACAGTACTCAGTGACAGTAGGGAAGAACACGAACTACAAGTGGCAGTGATGATCGCAACTGTAGACATTACAGTAACCCAGGTATTAATAAGGTAAGCTTATTAACTTATAATTAGAGACTCGTAATTTCTGCATTTTCATTCACACAAAAAAAATACATTTTTCCTGATTTTTGCAGTCATTTTAATAATCTTAGCTTTGTAAAACTAAAAGTATAAAATATAAGAATGTCTACTATTTAATTATATTATTATCACGTCAGTAAATTTCTATACCGTATACGTATTATATCAGATGAGGTGTACACTGTAACTTGGTTGCAACGTACACACGGATACTACCACTGAGCTGGATATGCCTGTATAAATACCCATAGTAAATGTCCATCTTGTTATCTGCAAGAGCTCTCACACTAGTTTTATATTTTATGATTATAAGGTGCATGAGCAGCAAGTTATGTTAAAACAAGACATGATTTACATAGAAGGAAAGGTAACAAGGAATAAACACAAAATGACTTGTAGGAGAGAAGGAAGGACAAGAGATGACGTGAGTTGAATCTACATGTAATATGTGCCTAATTATCAATAAGCTAAGCTGACTGTTTAGCTCTTGATAAATATTTTTATCAACCTATTTCAAAAAAGGTTGTCAAGGACATCAGTCCATAGCGGCATAGGTGGGATCTTTAGCCAAAAATGGCACTTCCTGTCTGAAAAGCTAGACAAAGTTTGAATCAAAGTTTATGAAATATTTCTGGCATACATGCCATTCAAGCACCATCCAAGCTGTTACCATAATGCAATTCAGTCTTGGTACGACCTATTGCCTATGGACCGATGTCCAAGACAACCTTTTAAATTGAACTACACTGTAGGTGTATACAGTGTACATGTATGATGTGGTTTACTGCGATTCTCAGCCATACACGACTAACAACACTTATTTCTTGTTTCACTTGTTTCACTTATTTTTATGTTTCTAATGGTTGTTTCTTATAGACGTATGTTATATATATACAATGTACATACAGTAATATGCAGAAATTCTTATCCTTTTGACTAAAATACACATACATGACTACATGTACAAATGTATATCAAAGACCTACTTAAAATCATGGGATTAAGCTTCCATTATATTTTTTTCATAAAGCTTCGCTGGCAGATAAGTAGAAAAAATATCAGCGTAGCCATCCCATAATTTTAAGTAGGTTTTTGATATATATGTATTTTAGTTAAAATGATCAGAATTTCTGCATATTGCTGTACATATATAGTATGTATAATAGTATACATGTGCCATTGAATAATCGTTGTTGGGTTGAAAATCATGAAAGCTATGACCAAAAGGAATTCTGGTGTTAATCTCTTTCTAGCTGGACAACATTAATGACATTGACTGTACAAAACATGTATATTGAATGACAATTGATATTAATATCCATTTCTTTTTGTCTCCTAGTAATTCTGCCAGACTCGGTCCATCCTGAATGTATTCAGTTATTTATTACTCTATTTTTAATTTGATTAGCATTTTGTAATTTGATCAGTAATAGTTTTTGATTTGATTATTTGTATATTTTATCAAGTGATATATCAATTTAATAAAGTTATGTACATGTACTCTGTTTATGGACCTGTCATTTATTAGAGGGGGGCTGGTGCAAAAGGGGGAGGACCATTATTTTATGTGTCAACCAAAAGCGTAGCCTGCAAAAAGCTGCCTTCTCTTTGATGCTCAGTCAGCTGCTACCAAAAGGGGAGGGTCACAAAAATTTGGAAAAGCATTTAAGAAAAGTTTTAATAGGCTTCGAACAACAGTCATGTGCAGAAGTATTGAACAATTAAGCAGTCGTCATTGTCTGAACGTACTACATGAAGTACAAATCTGCATCAGTAATAGTGATAGGATAGGAGAATGGCCATTCTAAGGTTGTCCAGGCCCGTAGCCAGACCAAAATCTCTCCCGAGGCACTTCTGTCAGTGCAGCCAAATTTTTTATAGCTGCGCAGTGTGGACAGTCAGCCTTTTTTGTCAATTCAGTTAAAAGATAAATATAATCAGCGATGTTTTACCGAGGCAAGGCTCGCCTCATACTGGCTACGGGCCTGTTGTCAGAGAGAAAGGTGATAGGAGATAGAATGGTCATTCTAAGACCAAAGTTGACTGTGGGTCATGTTGAAATCATTCTATCTTAGTTTTATTCTGTTAATTACTTATACTTTCAACTGAAAGCTTTATGAACTAAATTGTCAGGTTATTTGCATATACATACACAAATCTATAGTTCCATCTGGTCTTAGAAGTGACAATTCTTCTATCTCCTATCACATTTCTCTCAGACAATCTTAGAATGACCATTCTCCTATCTCCTATCACATTTCTCTCAGACAATCTTAGAATGACCATTCTCCTATCACCCACTTTCTCTCCGACAACCTTTTACGAAATATGCCGTATATAATAATAATAATATTTGTATAATATATGTAAGTATAGCCTGCGTAGCCCGGCGCTGGGGGGAAAAGGAGGGGAAGAGAGGGGGAGGGGGAGGGGGACTGGGAAGAAGGGGGGAGGAGGGGGAGTCCCCTCCTTCCCCTTCCCCTTCCCCTTCCCCCTTCCCCTCCTCCCTCTCTTCCCCTCCTTTTTTCCCTGTGCCGGGCTACGCAGGCTAATGTAAGTACAGAGTCTCCAACTTAACCACCATACCGATTTCCTCGGGATTATCCCATTTTGCCTCGAGATGTTCAAAAGAGACTCACACCTTTTAAGTTCGCTAAAGTGTCCCCTACAATTCAAATCCTGATTTGGGAAGGTCCATAGGTTGGACACTCGGAGGGTTTCGGGACCATATTGAAGAAGTGACTGAAGCGGGCTAGGGATAAAAAGGGAAATAAGAGAAGGAATAAACTATATTGACTGTGGTCATATGGCTTGGCCTATGTATATCAGGGAAACTGAGTTCGCTATTCCCAGCCGATGCGCTTCAGTTAAAAAGTAGATTAACTGTAGTCCTTAGAAATGATATATGAGCGTAATTAACTATACGACACATCTCTTGGCAGCAAACGAGGGGTGATAGGATTTCGACAAGAAATGTGTGTATTTTCTATCATGCTCAGAACGAACGATAGTTGATGTTAATTTGTCACCCCAACTGAACTCGATACACTTTGGTGTTGAAGCGATAGGAAACCAGCTCTGAATATTTGGAATTTTAATGTCAGTAACTAATGTTGATTTGGCTTAGCCGCGGGCAGTTCTTTTTCACGATAGTATACTAGCTTGTGTATATGGGGGAAAGGCGTGTCAGAGTTCGTTTCCGTATCGGTCAAAGTTTCCAACTGACTTCTTTATTCCCAGGCTGCGTTTATAAGTTAAAAAGTAGATTGACTGTGGTCCCAAGAAATGATATGAGCGTATAGGAGACATCTCTTGTTCTCGGGTGTAGTAAACGAGGGGTGATAGGATTACGACAAGAAATGTGTGTATATTCTATCATGCTCAGAACGAACGACAGTTGATGTTAATTTGTCACTCCAACTCGATATACTTTGCGGTTGAAGTGATAGGAAATCAGCTCTGAATATTTGGAGTTTTAATGTCAGTAACTAATGGTTCTTTTTCACGATAGTATAGCCTATGCCTATATACGGTATATAGGGGGAAGGCGTGTCAGAGTCTGTTTCGTATCGGTCAACGTTTTCAACTGATTTCTCTATTCTCAGGCTGCCGTTTATAAGTTAAAAAGTTAAAAAGTAGCTGTCAGTATCGAGTTGGGGTGACAAATTAACATCAACTATCGTTCGTTCTGAGCATGATAGAAAATACACACATTTCTTGTCGAAATCCTATCACCCCTCGTTTTCTACACCCGCGATACCAAGAGATGTTTCGTATACGCTCATATCATTTCTAGATCTTGGGACCACAGTCAATCTACTTTTTAACTTATAAACGCAGCCTGAGAATAAAGAAGTCAGTTGGAAACGTTGACCGATACGAAACGGACTCTGACACGCCTTCCCCCTATATGCATAGGCTATACTATCGTGAAAAATAACCATTACTACTGACATTAAAACTCCAAATATTTAGAGCTGGTTTCCTATCACTTCAACCGCAAAGTATATCGAGTTGGAGTGATAAATTAACATCAACTATCGTTCGTTCTAACTATGGTTCTGAGCATGATAGAAAATACACACATTTCTTGTCGAAATCCTATCACCCCTCGTTTTCTACACCCGCGATACCAAGAGATGTCTCGTATACGCTCATATCATTTCTAGATCTTGGGACCACAGTCAATCTACTTTTTAACTAGTATTAACGCAGCCTGAGAATAAAGAAGTCAGTTGGAAACGTTGACCGATACGAAACGGACTCTGACACGCCTTCCCCCTATATACATAGGCTATACTATCGTGAAAAAGAACCATTACTACTGACATTAAAACTCCATATATTCAGAGCTGGTTTCCTATCACTTCAACCGCAAAGTATATCGAGTTGGAGTGACAAATTAACATCAACTATCGTTCGTTCTAACTATGGTTCTGAGCATGATAGAAAATACACACATTTCTTGTCGAAATCCTATCACCCCTCGTTTTCTACACCCGCGATACCAAGAGATGTCTCGTATACGCTCATATCATTTCTAGATCTTGGGACCACAGTCAATCTACTTTTTAACTAGTATTAACGCAGCCTGAGAATAAAGAAGTCAGTTGGAAACGTTGACCGATACGAAACGGACTCTGACACGCCTTCCCCCTATATGCATAGGCTATACTATCGTGAAAAATAACCATTACTACTGACATTAAAACTCCAAATATTTAGAGCTGGTTTCCTATCACTTCAACCGCAAAGTATATCGAGTTGGAGTGATAAATTAACATCAACTATCGTTCGTTCTAACTATGGTTCTGAGCATGATAGAAAATACACACATTTCTTGTCGAAATCCTATCACCCCTCGTTTTCTACACCCGCGATACCAAGAGATGTCTCGTATACGCTCATATCATTTCTAGATCTTGGGACCACAGTCAATCTACTTTTTAACTAGTATTAACGCAGCCTGAGAATAAAGAAGTCAGTTGGAAACGTTGACCGATACGAAACGGACTCTGACACGCCTTCCCCCTATATGCATAGGCTAGACTATCGTGAAAAAGAACCATTAGTTACTGACATTAAAACTCCAAATATTCAGAGCTGGTTTCCTATCACTTCAACCTCAAAGTATATCGAGTTGGAGTGACAAATTAACATCAACTATCGTTCGTTCTAACTATGGTTCTGAGCATGATAGAAAATACACACATTTCTTGTCGAAATCCTATCACCCCTCGTTTTCTACACCCGCGATACCAAGAGATGTCTCGTATACGCTCATATCATTTCTAGATCTTGGGACCACAGTCAATCTACTTTTTAACTAGTATTAACGCAGCCTGAGAATAAAGAAGTCAGTTGGAAACGTTGACCGATACGAAACGGACTCTGACACGCCTTCCCCCTATATGCATAGGCTATACTATCGTGAAAAAGAACCATTACTACTGACATTAAAACTCCAAATAATTAGAGCTGGTTTCCTATCACTTCAACCGCAAAGTATATCGAGTTGGAGTGATAAATTAACATCAACTATCGTTCGTTCTGAGCATGATAGTATATACACACATTTCTTGTCGTAATCCTATCACCCCTCGTTTTCTACACCCGCGATACCATTAGATGTCTCGTATACGCTCAGGGGCGTAGCGTGCTTTTTTTCCAATGTACGCACAGAGCAACGAGCGCCGAAGGCGTGAGTTTCAAGGGGGGTGAGGGGGCATGCCCCCCCTGGAAATTTAGAATTCTAGAGTCTTGGAAATACTATTTTCTTCGTTTTCCAACGGACTTTCTCGCTACATAAATACATAGTAAAATGCATCTATCACTCAGTTTTTTTGGGATTTATGTAAAGGATTTATATAAAGCTTATGTACTGTTACCGAGGTCTATTAGCGATATAACAACCCGATAGGCGAAGCCGGTTTTTTTGGTATTTATTTTGTTTGAGACTGTTCACTGGGGCTGCTACATGTTTTTTTCGGGAATTTCACTGGTCGAGAGACGACTACGTCGCTGTAGATAACTTTGACGAGCGGTGAACGCGTGAGCTGATAGGGGTGCGGGGCATGCTCCCCGAACATTTTTGAAATATAGGGTCTCTGAAATAGCATTTCCTGCCTGAGAGTAGTTTCCAGGAAGTTTACACATGAGTCAGCTGTTAAGATTTGGTCTTAGATTTCTTTTTTTTATTAATATTTTTATGTTTTTTATAATATTTATATTTTAAGGATTTTAAATTGTACGCACGTGCGTAAGTGAGTATATGCACGCTACGCCCCTGATGCGCTCATATCATTTCTAGATCTTGGGACCACAGTCAATCTACTTTTTAACTTATAAACGCAGCCTGGGAATAAAGAAGTCAGTTGGAAACTTTGACCGATACGAAACGGACTCTGACACGCCTTCCCCCTATATACATAGGCTATACTATCGTGAAAAAGAACCATTAGTTACTGACATTAAAACTCCAAATATTCATAGCTGGTTTCTTATCAGTTTCAACCCCAAAGTGTATCGAGTTGGGGTGACAAATTAACATCAACTATCGTTCGTTCTGAGCATGATAGAAAATACACACATTTCTTGTCGAAATCCTATCACCCCTCGTTTGCTGCCAAGAGATGTGTCGTATAGTTAATTACGCTCATATATCATTTCTAAGGACTACAGTTAATCTACTTTTTAACTGAAACTGAAACGCATCGGCTGGGAATAGCGAACTCAGTTTCCCTGATATACATAGGCCAAGCCATATGACCACGTCAGTCAATATAGTTTATTCCTTCTCTTATTTCCCTTTTTATCATCCCTAGCCCGCTTCAGTCACTTCTTCAATATGGTCCCGAAACCCTCCGAGTGTCCAACCTATGGACCTTCCCAAATCAGGATTTGAATTGTAGGGGACACTTTAGCGAACTTAAAAGGTGTGAGTCTCTTTTGAACATCTCGAGGCAATATGGGATAATCCCAAGGAAATCGGTATGGTTGGAGACTCTGTACTTACATTAGCCTGCGTAGCCCGGCGCAGGGGAAAAAGGAGGGGAAGAGAGGGAGGAGGGGAAGGGGGAAGGGGAAGGGGAAGGAGGGGACTCCCCCATTCTCGTACCCAGAGCCCGCTCGTCATTTGGTTTGTCGCTGGCTCTGGGAATCCCATTCTCGTACCCAGAGCCCGCTCGTCATTTGGTTTGTCGCTGGCTCTGGGAAACCCTGTTGCTCGGTCGTCAAATTTTGACGACCAAGTCGTCAGAGCGCATGCTCAGTTAAAGACCGCTGAGAGCGGGTACTGTGGAAGAGTCTACTGGTTTGAATATTCAAACTAACAAGTACACAAGTTTGTACATTTATCTTCGTGTAGCCGTTTAAAATCCCTTCAACGTTCATCACCGGTTCTTCTCTGGCTCTGTTGCGGTAAAGGCTGGACGATAAATACATGTTCTAATATAATCTTGCATGTGAACCTTCCTGTCTTCCGCTTTGTTATTGTTTCTCTTGCATTATAACAATATTCCTTTGAATACTCAAAGCGAGTACGATCGATTGTGTCTGTAGCCGTTACTTTACTTTTATAATTTATGTATTGTTAGATCTCCCTTTACGAATTCAGATCAATTTATGTCTACACAGTCACTCTGATTTCCATAGCTTTATAATTCAATAACGGAATACCATTGTATGAAAATACAACCGTCGCTGTCATTCCTTTCGTTCGCCTTGCAAGTTTGAATCTTTGTTGATCTCATGAACCAATCAAATACGATCAGTCATTGTTGATTTCATCAGCCAATGAAATTCGCTAAAATTTCAGGGATTCCCAGAGCCAGCGACAAACCAAATGACGAGCGGGCTCTGGGTACGAGAATGTGGGAATCCCTGAAATTTTAGCGAATTTCATTGGCTGATGAAATCAACAATGACTGATCGTATTTGATTGGTTCATGATCAAAGATTCAAACTTGCAAGGCGAACGAAAGGAATGACAGCGACGGTTGTATTTTCATACAATGGTTCCGTTATTGAATTATAAAGCTATGGAAATGAGAGTGACTGTGTAGACATAAATTGATCTGAATTCGTAAAGGGAGATCTAACAATACATAAATTATAAAAGTAAAGTAACGGCTACAGACACAATCGATCGTACTCGCTTCGAGTATTCAAAGGAATATTATTATAATTCAAGAGAAACAATAACAAAGCGGAAGACAGGAAGGTTCACATGCAAGATTATATTAGAACATGTATTTATCGTCCAGCCTTTACCGCAACAGAGCCAGAGAAGAACCGGTGATGAACGTCGAAGGGATTTTAAACGGCTACACGAAGATAAATGTACAAACTTGTGTACAGTACCCGCTCTCAGCGGTCTTTAGTATGAGCATGCGCTCTGACGACTTGGTCGTCAAAATTTGACGACCGAGCAACAGGGTTTCCCAGAGCCAGCGACAAACCAAATGACGAGCGGGCTCTGGGTACGAGAATGGGGACTCCCCCTCCTTCCCCCTTCTCCCCAGTCCCCCTCCCCCTCCCCCTCTCTTCCCCTCCTTTTTTCCCCAGCGCCGGGCTACGCAGGCTATACTTACATATATTATACAAATATTATTATTATTATATACGGCATATTTCGTAAAAGGTTGTCGGAGAGAAAGTGGGTGATAGGAGAATGGTCATTCTAAGATTGTCTGAGAGAAATGTGATAGGAGATAGGAGAATGGTCATTCTAAGATTGTCTGAGAGAAATGTGATAGGAGATAGAAGAATTGTCACTTCTAAGACCAGATGGAACTATAGATTTGTGTATGTATATGCAAATAACCTGACAATTTAGTTCATAAAGCTTTCAGTTGAAAGTATAAGTAATTAACAGAATAAAACTAAGATAGAATGATTTCAACATGACCCACAGTCAACTTTGGTCTTAGAATGACCATTCTATCTCCTATCACCTTTCTCTCTGACAACAGGCCCGTAGCCAGTATGAGGCGAGCCTTGCCTCGGTAAAACATCGCTGATTATATTTATCTTTTAACTGAATTGACAAAAAAGGCTGACTGTCCACACTGCGCAGCTATAAAAAATTTGGCTGCACTGACAGAAGTGCCTCGGGAGAGATTTTGGTCTGGCTACGGGCCTGGACAACCTTAGAATGGCCATTCTCCTATCCTATCACTATTACTGATGCAGATTTGTACTTCATGTAGTACGTTCAGACAATGACGACTGCTTAATTGTTCAATACTTCTGCACATGACTGTTGTTCGAAGCCTATTAAAACTTTTCTTAAATGCTTTTCCAAATTTTTGTGACCCTCCCCTTTTGGTAGCAGCTGACTGAGCATCAAAGAGAAGGCAGCTTTTTGCAGGCTACGCTTTTGGTTGACACATAAAATAATGGTCCTCCCCCTTTTGCACCAGCCCCCCTCTAATAAATGACAGGTCCATAAACAGAGTACATGTACATAACTTTATTAAATTGATATATCACTTGATAAAATATACAAATAATCAAATCAAAAACTATTACTGATCAAATTACAAAATGCTAATCAAATTAAAAATAGAGTAATAAATAACTGAATACATTCAGGATGGACCGAGTCTGGCAGAATTACTAGGAGACAAAAAGAAATGGATATTAATATCAATTGTCATTCAATATACATGTTTTGTACAGTCAATGTCATTAATGTTGTCCAGCTAGAAAGAGATTAACACCAGAATTCCTTTTGGTCATAGCTTTCATGATTTTCAACCCAACAACGATTATTCAATGGCACATGTATACTATTATACATACTATATATGTACAGCAATATGCAGAAATTCTGATCATTTTAACTAAAATACATATATATCAAAAACCTACTTAAAATTATGGGATGGCTACGCTTGATATTTTTTCTACTTATCTGCCAGCGAAGCTTTATGAAAAAAATATAATGGAAGCTTAATCCCATGATTTTAAGTAGGTCTTTGATATACATTTGTACATGTAGTCATGTATGTGTATTTTAGTCAAAAGGATAAGAATTTCTGCATATTACTGTATGTACATTGTATATATATAACATACGTCTATAAGAAACAACCATTAGAAACATAAAAATAAGTGAAACAAGTGAAACAAGAAATAAGTGTTGTTAGTCGTGTATGGCTGAGAATCGCAGTAAACCACATCATACATGTACACTGTATACACCTACAGTGTAGTTCAATTTAAAAGGTTGTCTTGGACATCGGTCCATAGGCAATAGGTCGTACCAAGACTGAATTGCATTATGGTAACAGCTTGGATGGTGCTTGAATGGCATGTATGCCAGAAATATTTCATAAACTTTGATTCAAACTTTGTCTAGCTTTTCAGACAGGAAGTGCCATTTTTGGCTAAAGATCCCACCTATGCCGCTATGGACTGATGTCCTTGACAACCTTTTTTGAAATAGGTTGATAAAAATATTTATCAAGAGCTAAACAGTCAGCTTAGCTTATTGATAATTAGGCACATATTACATGTAGATTCAACTCACGTCATCTCTTGTCCTTCCTTCTCTCCTACAAGTCATTTTGTGTTTATTCCTTGTTACCTTTCCTTCTATGTAAATCATGTCTTGTTTTAACATAACTTGCTGCTCATGCACCTTATAATCATAAAATATAAAACTAGTGTGAGAGCTCTTGCAGATAACAAGATGGACATTTACTATGGGTATTTATACAGGCATATCCAGCTCAGTGGTAGTATCCGTGTGTACGTTGCAACCAAGTTACAGTGTACACCTCATCTGATATAATACGTATACGGTATAGAAATTTACTGACGTGATAATAATATAATTAAATAGTAGACATTCTTATATTTTATACTTTTAGTTTTACAAAGCTAAGATTATTAAAATGACTGCAAAAATCAGGAAAAATGTATTTTTTTTGTGTGAATGAAAATGCAGAAATTACGAGTCTCTAATTATAAGTTAATAAGCTTACCTTATTAATACCTGGGTTACTGTAATGTCTACAGTTGCGATCATCACTGCCACTTGTAGTTCGTGTTCTTCCCTACTGTCACTGAGTACTGTCTCCTTTGCAGCCGTCCTTGGTCTCGTTCGGTCCACTTTTCATTCCCCTAGGTGAATGAAGTGGACTGAGACTCGATTAAGGACGGCTGCAAAGGAGACTAGGATCCGCCAGCCCTCTTACGAGGCATTACTGAACATTATTATATATCTGTGACGTAATTTTACCAAATTTGGTCATTTTTGAGGGCCGATATGAGACGTTAATGCCCTGTAGAAATCCGTAATGCCCTGTTCACAACTCAAAAAACTCAAAAAACAGTATTCAGATAAAATTACGTCACAGTTAAGTTATATAATAAATCCCTCATTAGATGTTTTCTCGGGTATTACGGGCTGACATTTTACTCGTTGCTCGCATTTTTCCTCGCCCTGCGGGCTCGGAAAAATACGTTCGCAACTCGTAAAATATCAGCCCGTAATACCCGAGAAAACATCTAATAAGCTGTATTTACTGAACAGTAATCAAGTGAACAAGCAAAAGTGTAGAAACTAAGACTACAGCCGCTGACAAGCGATAATGATGGCGCATGATAGAAATTGGACCAATCATGTGTTTTTCTTTCATCATCTTATCATGATAATAGACAACTTATCGATCGCAGTCATACCTCCACAGGTAGCCCAAAATTAGTAAATAGTAATTATATCGGTGAACTCCCCCACAAAACTCCCCGACTGGCAAAGGGGTGAAATGCTTTAATGCGTATTTTACGGTATAAAAAAGAAAAAAACCCCAAAATGAATGTACAGTGTGTGGCGACTCTCACGTTGGGTTTCCTGTGCTATGCAAACAAAGACTCGCAGCTCGCAATGGTCCTCGCAATGCATTCTGATTTGTGGAATCTTGTCTGATCGATGCAGATCGAAGAAGAAGTGAATAAAGAATCCATTCTCCTTCAAAAGACAGGTCAGTGAATTGAAATCACTACCAAATAACTGTGTTAGTCTTCTTTTTGTACGACGAAAATGCTATTTCGAGGCATAACTCCCTGCAGCCATTATTCACTCAATTACGGAGTGATTCGGTCATGTCAACGAGTCTCACAAAAATTCGGTCAAAAAGTCTCGTTTTTTCGCAAAAAGCCGTCTCAGAGTCTCGAATTTTTTAAACAAAGGAAATCGGTGAAAAAGCGTCTCGGGCTCGCATAAATATGCCTTGTCTGAGGCTCGAAAAAGTCTCGCCTTGACCATTTGATACCCCTCGAGAATCCGATCTAAAATGGCGCCAAATGTGAAGAAGTAGCAAATTCACTGTCGAGTCAAAAGCCGCCGAGTCACTATTAAATCGAAATACTCTATTACTTCACATGTGTTTAATATTCATCGATGTTTTATAAAAGCTCATTGCCGAGCCAACGACTTCGTTCTAGACTTGAGAGCTCAGTAGCTTTATTAGTTTATACCCGGCGTAGTCAATCGATGATCGATTAATCGTTTGATATCGGAAAACGATGGCCAATCGATGAAGCAAAAATCTGTGACCTTTAATTTGATCGATTGTTATCGATTGCCTTATGATTGACTTTGTGGATTAATTCCCAGCGCCAACGGCTTTCCATGCGTAGACGACATTTTAGCAGCAACGTACAGAGGTCGATAGGACTACGTCACGAAATCTTTTACTGAACCTGATAACAATCGGTCGATGATCAATTTTCATCGATTGGTATTTTTCTTTTGTGACTATTGAATGGTGATCGATTGCCCAAAACCAATCGATATCAAACGATTAATTGTCATCGATTGATATCGATTGTTTGATCAGTTTTCCGATGTAAGTTATATGGTAATTTGTCGCTTGGTAATTGTTAGTAATGTAGTTCGTAAGGTTTCTTCAAGCGTAAAAAGACTCAGAAAAAATACTGAGCCCAGACGGGATTTGAACCCGGTGATCGATGATCGATTTTCATCCATATGCAAATTTTGCATATGCCGTGTTTACACTGTGGATCGAGCACAGGCAGCCCAACCATTCCTTTTGAGACTACTAAATAATTCAATAAAATGATATTTGCGTCTTTTTTTGATGGGTTTCCTGTGCAATACGTATTATGATGGGTTCCCTGTGTTGAGTAATGTCCTATGTTGGGATCCCTGTGTGCATCCTGCGGGACACGCCCGCAGCAATGTACATTTACATAGTGAAACAAGGTGTGAAACTGATGGCGTATCATGGGCCGATGTGCGGTAACCTGCAGCTGATGCACTTGAAGAGAAGTTCATGTAAACAAAGACTGATTTTTTCGGTGTAAACGTTTGGATTCTATTCCTTATTCATGGTAAGTTTAGAAGTTTACAATTCTTGTCAACTTTAAGTATCTTTAGAAGGAATTGGATGATTTTAAAGTAGTCCTTTTACATTTTGAATGGTGGAGAATTGCATGTTGGACTCGACACAAGAAAGTTTTGTTGAAAAGTAAAGCTCAACTAAAGGTATTTTTGTCGAGGTAATACTTTTACTTTACTTTTACCAATGTTCTCTAATAAAAGGACTTGCCTATACTGGGGCAGAAGGGCTGCTTAATAATCCTCAGCAAATTATTTTTCATAAATTATGACTGAGCTATTTGACTTGTAGTTGTCAATGTCATACCCTGTGAGCAGAGTCTTCTTTTAACCTCCTCCCCGAGATGGTACTTCACCTCTGGTTTTAAAAACATTTTGACTGTCTCATCTAGAAAGTGTTTGACATATTTTTTTACTTTCTTTAATACAGTTGTTCTTAAAACACAAGGGAACGCCAACACAGCATATACCGGCATCTAACGCAAAAATATAGACAAACTCAATTCACTGACATCGAAGGAGACATGAATGGCGATGGACTCATGAAACTGCTGTGAACTAAAATATTAACAGTTGCATGTTCATTATTGTCATTGAAATAGCACAACACATTTAGCAAATACTATCACCTGAGAGAAACACAGAGTAGTTTAAATACGGTTTTCGTAAGAACGTAAGTAAGCTTATCGCTTCCAACTTAATGTTTGTTATTCATTCACAACTTGCCGATTGTGGTGTCATGCATAATATTTATTAATTTCGTATTAATATCCATATTATTACTGATCAATATAATGAATAAATTGTACCTGAAGAACGGCAAAACAATATGTAAAAAGCTAGTAAATTTATTTTAACTGATTGTTGAAATAAATACGTTTGTTTGTCATTTTGTTTACAAGTATTGATAGCAAAAATGTGTTGTACAGTGCTAAATATTGAGACCATTGAGCATTCATAAAACACAATGCCCCAATTTTAAAGCATTTTAATCGATAAAACTCAAAACACAATACAAAAACTTTATGAAAGTCAAAACAGAAAACAAATAAAGTATATTGTAGATGTTTTGACTTATGTTTAGTGAAAATATAAATATTAAAACTTGCAAAAAAGAGCACAGCTCAGATTTGCCGAGCGCTGGCTGATGCCTTCTCGAACGAAAAATCCGACTGCTTCACGGAAAAGTGCACCAGCTGCGTGTACCGCACATCGGTCCATGACGCGCAAAATGTCAAAATTAAAATTTCTCCACGTACGGTGAAGTTAGACGACTGACACTTATGAAGTGTTTAGAGCACTTATGAAGTGTTTAGAGAATACAGTCAAGTTTAGTTATTCGAAGAAAAAGTGAATTTTCACGTCATATTGACAAAAAATAGGAGCAAAAACGTATTTGTCACGTGACCGAGTTTCATACCTTGTTTCAATATAGCTAATTCAATTAACGTTGACGTTGAATGGCTTCAAGCGTACGCGCTGAGACCAAAGGGGATCATGGGAAATATTTTATTGTTATTTCCAGACTCGAACATTAAGCTTATTTCCTGACAGATTTCGTAGACTTTAAAGTCGTACAGTGAAGACCTTCGCTGGAGAGCTGTTTGGATGGTACAATTTCTCAATTTCAAACTGAAGAAGTCGCTTTTTACCTCGTAATATCTAAGAGTTCACGGAAATTGTGACCTCCCGCGGACTCAGACAAACACAGCACTTTCTTACATATATTTACTGTTATGGAATGGCGAATACACGGCGAATATAAGCAGTTCTTCGGTCAATCGGGTTAATCGTGCGACTATTCTCACTGATAACGACAACGTACCATTTTGAGAGTGACCCTGAGCATTATTCATTATTGGTTAAAGCAATTAACTATGGTTAAAGTCCAGACAACAGTTACAGAGCATGCTTGTGCTAACATTTTGATCTTTGTTGCTTTAAATTTTAGAATTTGCCCGCGTAATTTGAATCGTTCGATCATTTATCAGTACCAGCATTCTTGCCCAACAACGCAAATTGAATTCAGGTAGATCGTGCATGTCTTAGAGGCGCTTGAAGTGTTTCGAGAATGTGTCTTCATCGTCATCACTGATGATTGATGAACGTGAACTTGCTAGAAATAATTAATAATGTGGTGTTATTTTTGCAACCGACATACTTTTTGCAACTGATTTCTCGCTAATTAACATTAAAATATTCAAAGACAGTGCTTCCGCTAGTTGCACTGCCGCAAATGAATCATCTATTGATGTTGAAAGTTCATCTTTACATTTCTGGTAAAAATAGACTTTATATGATGACACCCTCTCCATAAATGGGACGTATTTGCTTTTGTTTTCTTTCAGAACTCGCAATCGAACATTGAATGTATTGCTTGCCGCCATGCTGCCAGACCTGCCACTGTGAAATACTTATTATTTCCCATGATCCCCTTTGGTCTCAGCGCGTACGCTTGAAACCATTCAACGTCAACGTTAATTGAATTAGCTATATACACATGTACTGTGGGACGTGCGGGATGCACACAGGAAGCCCAACATACTCAACACGGGAAACCCAACATAATACGCATTGCGCACGCTCAACCACAGGAAATCCATCAAAAAAGACGCAAATATCATTTTATTGAATTATTTAGTAGCCTCAAAAGGAATGGTTGGGCTGCCTGTGGATCGAGCCAACACACTTTGTATGATTTTACGTCGTTTTCGAAACAATTCACTACTGCCAAAGACCCACAATTAAAATCAAACTTCATTTTGGACCCAGTATTCTGTAGTTGTATTTTTATTTTTATTGAACTGTCTTATTCCATAATAGGGCGGACACTATATCCGGTACCAAACGGTTGTTTGCAAGTTGTAAAGACGTGGACATCCCTCACGGTATTCATCTCTCTTTCAAAGTAAGTCTTTTTATTGTATTGTAAAAAAGACCTGCATGTTAAATGGTTATCATGTCATGGAAGTAATTTGTACATGTACTTGTATTATATTTGCATTACAGTCAACGAACTTCGCGCATGAACGCATTTTGTACGATGCTTTGATTATTCAAATGAATATTCATAGATTCAAATGAATATTCTTGCATTAGTCCGTAGATTAGCCTGAATATCAGCCGTCTCCTCTGGGTCAAAAATTTCCCCGAGTGAGACGTCTGAACTCCGAAGTCGATAATCGTGTCCAGTGACGTCACACTACGCCGGTTCCGGGTACTGTGTTCTGATTGGCTCACACGATAATTTTCGATAATTTTTGGGATTTTCAAGATGGTGGGTGTGTTATTTCCAAACCGCCGTTCGAAACGTAAGTCTCTTGGGGTTGGAATAACTGGGCTGTATCCACAGCAAGAAAAAGCTCTTTATAAATTTATTAACAGGAAGAATGTCTCTGTTAACCTTCCGACTGGCTACGGAAAGTTGCTTATCTTTGAAATGGCTCCACGCCTGCAGCGAACTGAGCCGAACTATCCCTTTAGAAACTATGTGTACTTGTACTGCCAAGTGAAGATGAAGGGCTGCTATAAAGTTGTCTTTCTTTCCCGCTTCTTCTACGGAGTCTACTCAGTCCTTCGCATATATTGTCTTTCGGTTTGGCGTTGATATTTGAACATGGATTTTGGCGATACGTACGAATGATACTGCGATTTTGTCTCGACTATTTCGATAATTTTCGTATATTCTAAGGTGTTTCACTACTAGCTATCGACAAGATTTACAAACATTACTTTGTCCTAATACCGGTCTGTCTTTCTTTCTAATAATTTCTTGCACAAATAGTCAAATTCAAATTTTTTTTCAAGCCTCAAGTGTTGACATTCTAACATTTACATAAATTAGATTGACCCAGAGGAGACGGCTGATATTCAGGCTATCCGTAGATGTCAAGTTTAGTTTCAATTTTCAATTCTTATTTTCAATCATCGAATAATCAAATTTACATTCGAATAGAATTATGTATGAACTAGTGAAGATTTGTTAAATTTTGTTTTCCGTTGTCATATACTAGCATGACTTGTGGGAAAATGCCAGTCTCATGGTTTTGTTACCGACAGACTGTAAATTCATAATTGGAAACAAACAGCACAGTCAACTGATCTGCGTTAGCAGTAATGAATGTGGGTATTTATTGCATTTCTCTATCTATCATCTATCTATCTATCTATCTATCTATCTATCTATCTATCTATCTATCTATCTGTCTGTCTGTCTGTCTGTCTGTCTGTCTGTCTGTCTGTCTGTCTGTCTGTCTGTCTGTCTGTCTGTCTGTCTGTCTGTCTGTCTGTCTGTCTGTCTGTCTGTCTGTCTGTCTGTCTGTCTGTCTGTCTGTCTGTCTGTCTGTCTGTCTGTCTGTCTGTCTGTCTGTCTGTCTGTCTGTCTGTCTGTCTGTCTGTCTGTCTGTCTGTCTGTCTGTCTGTCTGTCTGTCTGTCTGTCTGTCTGTCTGTCTGTCTGTCTGTCTGTCTGTCTGTCTGTCTGTCTGTCTGTCTGTCTGTCTGTCTGTCTGTCTGTCTGTCTGTCTGTCTGTCTGTCTGTCTGTCTGTCTGTCTGTCTGTCTGTCTGTCTGTCTGTCTGTCTGTCTGTCTGTCTATCTATCTATCTATCTATCTTCTCCTATAACTTTATTAAGTAAGGAACATACATCTGTACGTTTTTATCAGCACATATCACATAACACATTTCTGGACAATCGGTTATGAAGACTAATCATTTTAATATAGAATTGTGTGACAACCTCAAATATCAATTTTCAATTAGTATTGTACAATTACCGATTTCTTCTATTTTGATTCCATTCACATAAACGATAGCACAGAATCACATTTACTAACATAAAATAAGATGATTAAACTACCATGCATATTAAACAAAACCTTAGTCGGGATCCCTGTGTATCCACTGGCCACGATAGTGAAGGCTCACATTTTGGCGCCAAATGTCCTGTTGCTTCGCAGGATAAAATTCATTTTGGGCGAAGTTTGAACGATAGTTCTTGAAGAAGGAAGATTAACAGTTTCATTTTACCCAGATATATCTTGGAATCGTGTCAAATAATGGATACTAGAGAATATTTAGAGCGAAATGTGTAGACAACGCGGGAATGTTATTATGTAATCGCTGCGATCAACATTCAATATGTCAACAAATGATGGTTTCGAGCTCAAGAACAAAATAAACAAAACAAGGAATCATGTGAGTATACTGTGTCGTATTCCATAGTTTTGTAGTGTTGGCTTGAGTTCTCTTGGGAATATCGATCGTTTTCATGATGCTATTCAGTGCTCCATGCAATGTTTTCGGATTTCTCACTGATTCTACATCAAATTCTGAAATCCTTGGACTCTTGAGTCTTTAGTAGAGTTAAACGATTTATATACCATATTCACCGGCGTATAAGCCGCACTCGCAGATAAGCCGCACCCCCAAATTTCCCCCAAATTTGGCAATGCAAATTTTGGAAAAAAATGTTTTTTACTCGGGCACTTCTGGAGGAAGCCCAAGTTATAAAATGGGCATTCTTCTTATTTTCCGTTGGCCACAAATGGGTCGAATAGTCGAATAGAATAGAACACCTATCGAACTAAATCCGAAAGTATGATTTGCTCAAATATTTAACAAACGGGTCAAATAGTTTCCGAGCGCATATTGAATTAAATCCGAAGTATTATTGCTCGGGTCGAAGGGCCCCCCAGCTGCGCAGTCTCGTGCAGTTCACATCATACAATGAGCACAACCGAACTGCTTACGGTTACTTATTGGAATATCTTTGTATGCCGAACTCCTTTCAGTTACTTATCAGGATATGTTCGTATTGCATGTAAATTGGAACAATACAGAGAAGATTAGCGAAGCACTGGAAGAATGGTGATCTTTCCCACCAACTTTCGGCATTATCAGTTCTAAAATCTAAGGTTCATTAGTGTGCACGTGAGAATGTTATGTTTGAGACTCATGATTGACACATGATGTATTAACACGTGAATCAACCCGCTCATCAATGAAAAACACTTTAGCAAACCATTAGGTCTTGTAGTAAAACCGTTAGCACAATTTAGCAAACTGTTAAACTGTCTGAAAAGGTGTTAGCACCTGTTAATTTGCCTGTTTAACGTCTAACCAATGGCCAATGCTTTTAGGAGTAACTAATAGTAATAAACACACGCGTGATGTGCGTACTCTTTTATACTTTTATGCTAATTTTATGTAAATTTCTGGTACCAATTCCCGTTGTTCTCGCAAATAAGCCTCACCCCCAACTTTGGATCGCGATTTTCGGAAAAAAAGTGTGGCTCATACGCCGGTGAATACGGTATTTAGGAATCGCATGAGGTAAATACATGTGCAAACCTACAATTGTTTGTTTTTGCCTTCATTGAAAGAACCGCATTAGTCAAAATCGCCTTTGTCATAATCTTTTTTTATTTAATTTTTAATTTTTTTAACAGCTTTATTGGCCTTCAATTAACTACAGAAACAAATTACTACAATACTAATGAAAATGAATACACAAAAAGAACGACCAAAAGGGTTAGGCGCGAACTGGACTTTCAGTCTCATGCAAGGCACCTCCCCACTAAAACGATAAAAACTAGAATAGACTTAAGCAAAAGAAAACACAAGTTAAAGCTATTGATGCAGAATCTAGAATAAACTTGGAATAAACTGCTAAAATAAACTTAAATAATACCATTAGAATAAACTAGAAAAGCTTCGACAAAGAAAAACACAATTAAATCTATTGTTGCCAATGGCAACCACAGTTGCGATACAGGCTCCACGAGCATGGCCTGTCAGTGTCAAAAACATTAAATAACTGATCCTTATACACTATAGTAACAAAATCCTTGAAAGACTTTAAACTAAGAAAATTACTAGGTGTAGATAATTTGCATATGAGGTTCCAGAGTTTAGCACCATGATTAAAAAAAGAGGACTGAAAAGTTGCGGATTTAGAAAAAGGTGTTTCTAGGTACTTAATTTCACTAGATTGGGATCGTCGTGTGCGACCGTGACTTACATATTTTAGAAAACTAGTATCAGTGTCAACATGGCCATATAAAGCCTTATAAAGAAAAGCTAAGTCCTTGACCTTGCGGTCATAGGTAAGGGGTAACAGATCTAATTGAATAAGTCTTTCTTTGTATGTTAGTTCTCCTTGCTTGACTTGTAGGATCCAACGTGAAGCTTGTCTCTGTATCCTTTCAGCTTTCTGTTTTAGGGTTACAGTACAGTCAGAAAGTTTTTCACGCTCCAAACCGACATATTTCACGAATTCCGATATTTCGTCAAATTCGATATATCGTTTAACCCTTGGGCCATGAGCCCTAATCTCCTGTTGTTCCCAAGGGCAATTAGGAGGACCATACAAAATTACGACTACAATTCAAAATGTATATGCTCAGTAGAATTAGAGGCCTTCAGATGCAGAGATGAATACACAGAAATCAAGCTGGATTATGGTTTTATTAAATGCAAATGTTTATATATACAAACAAGTAAATGGAAAAGTTTAAATAAGCTTGTAAATTTGTAATCAATAAAAAAATTCAAATTTGCCGCCATTTATCTACGATTGTCACCTTATCATATACATTATTCTGACTGAAAACCATGCTTATATACAGATTTTAATAGTAAAGCTAGTAAAGATAGTATGTACAATAGAATTATATACCAAGTGTTAGGTTTTCTTACATTAATTTGTCTAAATAAAAATGTGTCCGGTAATTCAGACATCCAAGTGGAAATCTCTGAAGCAGGGACCTTGGCAGAGAGAAGCGCCACACTGTTCGCACTTGAACTTTGTTTCGACTGGGTAGCCTTTTGGGGTTTTTCTGCCAACCTTCTTGCAGTTTATACACTGTTTATTTCTACCATCAATACGAACAGACTTATGGCTTGTGAGGTCTTGGTTGGGAATTCCAAGGAGTTGGTTTGTTGGCGGCCGCTTTCTGGAGTTGTAGCCATTTATCAGTCGCTTCCCGAGTTCCAACCTGTATTGTATCTGTGTTCTCTTGTTCCTTCCGAGGTGATGGCTCTCAAGAATATGAGAATTGCATACGGCCAAGTTAAAGATAAACCAAAAAGATATATCGATACCATTTCCTTGATTGTCTACCAGCATAATAATACGATCGAAGTTGGTCGGCCTGATCAACTCCTCCCATATATTTTGTGTAGACATCAGCGACATTCGGCTTGTCGATTTCAAAGTTTCTTTCTCCTTTTTTTCTTTGAACTCGACGAGGTGGTTCTCTCGGAGATACATTGGTAGATAGGAAGGCCACATCACGCTTATCGTGCCATTTGGTAAACAACAAATTCCCTTTTTGCATTCGCAAAAGTTCTCCAGGCTGACGAAGCTTGTCTTTAGCGCATGGCGGCATTTCTTTCCGGTTGCAGCGAACCGTAGAACAAGCATACGTATTCTGTTCCTCCAAGTGCTGCACAAGTTTAGGAGATGAAAAAAAAATTATCAAAATACAAATGGCGGTTTGTATTTAGATATGGTCTAGCCATTTTCATGACTACATCGTAGCCAAGTCCATGAATCCTTTGGTTTCCTTGTTCACTCCCCAAGTAAACATCATAGTTCAAAGACGTAGCCATTATTAGAGTCGGCCGCCATCCACACTTTGATACCATATTTTCGTAGGCTTTGCGGGCATATATTGTCTAAAAGCCAGTCTACCTTTGAATGCTATCATACCTTCATCAATTGCAATGTTTTTAGTTAGAGAATAGCATTGCTGGATGTTTTGAAGTACGGCGGAGAGAATTGGTCGGACTTTGTAAAGACGATCGTGATTTGCATGGCCACGTGCAGGTTCTTGTGTCGAGTCGCAAAAATGAAGGAACTGGCTGATTTCTTGAAACCTGTTTCTAGGCATAACGTTTCTGATTGCTTCATTTCCTAGGAAAGGATCGGTTGACCATTAATCGGCGACTTTGGGAGAACATTTATTCCCATCATTATGCACAAACCGAAGTATGCCTTCATTTCAACAACAGTTACGTCTCTCCATTTTGCAAGCCTTTGTGGTTTGTTTACTAGCTTCTGCCTAGCATAGCGATTTGTTTCCTCGACAATAAGGCGGAAAGATTCTTCTTCAAACACGGCAGAAAAGAAGACTTCAGCTTTCGGGTCATTTCCAAAGTCTTTCAGCAACCCAGATTGACCAGAGAACTGTCGAAGGTTGAAATCTGAAAGATCGGCAGTCCATTCTTCTTCGTCATCGGAATTAGTTTCGGCTGCTCCTTCTTCCTCTTCTTCGCTTTCTGAATCTTCAGAATCACTATCAGCTGCTGGGAATCCTTCGAAATCTAAATCTGAGTCACCTTCCTCGTCGGAAGAACCAAAAAATATCTCTGTAATCGTCTCCGCTATTCACTCGTGCTGCCATTTTACGCCATGCTATCAATTTCTGAATCAACGAACTTTTGCGGGCCTGCTAGGTCCCTAGAGAGTCGCATTTGTTATGCGCATTTGGTGCATTCTGATTGGTTAATATCCCATGAAACAATAGGGAAATGTTTTAAGTCGTTTCCAGCCTTGTAGGGGAGGGGGGACAACAAAACATTCAAGGTGGTTTTGTCGGCCGGTTATGGCCGGCTCGGGAATAACGTGACATTTGAGATCGGCCGGTTATGGCCGGCTTGGGTGCGAAAGGGTTAAAGTGCACCTAACCCCTGTGAGATTGTTTTAAAAATCTATTCAGTATTTTGTGATTTGAACCTTTGCGTTTATGAGTTATAGAGGTTTGAAATCTCAATATGCAAATTTGATGACGTCTACCCAGGAATCATTTATTATACAAAAACGCCCTTGTGCTGATTATTGACATTTGTAAACTTACAGAATATTTTCACAGTCTTTATAAATGATTTTATAACTTTTTTGCCCATTTCAAAAAATAAGTTCTTCTTGAAAAAGTCTAAATAAGTTATGGCAAATTCCTGGGTAGACGTCATCAAATTTGCATATTGAGATTTCAAACCTCTATAACTCATAAACGCAAGGTTCAAATCACAAAATACTGAACCCAACAACTATTCAGCTTATATTGAATAGATTTTTAAAACAATCTCACAGGGGTTAGGTGCACTTTAAGCAAAATATCGGTTAGACCAAAATATCGTTTGGAGCCATCCGATATTTCGGTTGAGTCAAACCGATATTTCGGTTAACCGATATTTCGGTTAAAGCGATATTTCGGTTAGGCGATATTTCGGTTAGGCGATATTTCGGTTAACAGCAATGTATTTATACGCCAAATACATCGTATCTGTACATCTATTGAAATCACATCGACTTTACGCCTCATTACAATTCACGTCGTCAAATTTCCAACGACATGCATTAATGCATGTGTGACGCGATATCTGACTGTAATGTGTTATATTTACTTTGTGATCTATGAATTATGGTTTATACATGTTTATGGCGAATGCTTTCATGGAACCTTACCATAAAGTAAAGTAGAACATATGCAATCTTGAAGAAGCTTCACGTAATACAGCTAGTAAGACGATAAAGGCCGCAAAAAGTTTAAATCAAACTCTTCAAATCATAATCCTACAGTTGTATCTATAAACAACATCCATTCACGTCTTTCCCACCAGCTTTTTATGGCATTAGCAGTTCTAAAAATCAAGGCTCATTAGCGTACATGTGAGAATGTTATGTTTGAGACACTTGATTGACACATGGTGTGTTAGCACGTGAAACAAGTCTACGGGAACCAGGGCGCTTTGAAGTGACACTTACGGACTTGTAAACAAATTCGGGCATGAAACAACCTTACATACAAACACTGTAAGACTACTGAATCGCTATGGTACTAGTACTGTAAAAGGTTGAGAGATCTTTCAGTGTTATTTAGCCCTGTAGTGAATAAAGTTCTCGCAATTTACAAAGCCGGATCGAGCTAGATTTCAAAGGCTGTTTTCTTGTTGTACAATGTATATCAATCGATTGCGTGCATCGTTTACGGCGAACGCTAAACGTCAGATTGGTTTTTTGAGTTTCGCTTTATGAATCGAACCTCACTAAACAGGAAAAACTTCTATATTTCAAAGATCGTAAAACAAAACTTCCATATTTCAAAGATTATAAAATGATTATAAACAATGAAGTCAGTTCGCTACTAAAACTTTACTTCAAACATCTTCTAGCGGGCTTTATATTTCTAGCAATAAACACATGAAATACGATCTAGAATTCTTAAGACACAGCATGAGAATGTTATTAAAAGTCTTTGCCTGACGCCTAATGAGTTTTCACTACGATCATAACGCGATGCTCTAAGTTAACGCCAGGACTTATTTAAACAACAAAGATCCATCTCGAGAAAAAAAACTTAATGTACACTTTCAATGTGTAGACTACAACCGATATTTCGGTTGTAAAAATATCGGTTACAAACACTCAAGCGAAATATCGGTTGGAGGTAACCGAAATATCGTTTGGGAAAGTGAAATATCGGTTCCAGTCAACCGAAATATCGTTTAACACTCAAACGAAATATCGGTTATCAACCGATATTTCGGCGGAATTTAGGTGCCGATATTTCGTTTCAGCCGATATATCGCCACCGATATATCGCCGAACTAGCGTGACAAACTTTCTGACTGTACTGTACGTGTCTAGGGGACCACACTTCAGTGGCGTAGCACATCTGAGATTTCACCATGGCAAGATATAATGTTCTCCTTACTTTCACATCAGTCCGCATAGGACAAGTGAGTCGT